>JANJGN010002415.1:22500-52500 GCA_026770705.1 Isurus oxyrinchus
ATCACTCCAACCCCCCCCCCCCACACACACACACATAAACACTGCCCCATCTCTCCGAACCCCCTCCCACAATCACACACATAAACACTGCCCCATCAATCCAACCCCCCCCCACACACACACACATAAACACTGCCACATCACTTCAAACCCTGCCCCACACACACACACATAAACACTGCCTCCTCACTCCAACCACCCCCCCCCCACACACACAAATAAACACTGCCCCATCACTCCAACACCCCCCACACACACACACATAAACACTGCCATATCACTCCAACACCCCCCCACACACACACACATAAACACTGCCCCATCACTCCAAACCCCCCCCCCCACACACACAGACACATAAACACCGCCCCATCACTGCAAACACCCCCACACACACACACACACACATAAACACTGCCCCATCACTACACCCACCCCCACACACACACACATAAACACCGCCCCATCACTGCAAACACCCCCACACACACGCACACACATAAACACTGCCCCATCACAACACCCACCCACACACACACACATAAACACCGCCCCATCACTGCAAACACCCCCACACACACACACACACATATAACACTGCCCCATCACTCCAACTACCCCCCCACACACACACACATAAACACTGCCCCATCTCTCCGAACCCCCTCCCACAATCACACACATAAACACTGCCCCATCAATCCAACCCCCCCCCCCCACACACACACACATAAACACTGCCACATCACTTCAAACCCTGCCCCACGCACACACACATAAACACTGCCTCCTCACTCCAACCACCCCCCCCCACACACACAAATAAACACTGCCCCATCACTCCAACACCCCCCACACACACACACATAAACACTGCCCCATCACTCCAACCACCCCCCACCCCACACCCACACACATAAACACAGCCCCATCACTCCAACACCCCCCACACAGACACACACACATAAACACAGCCCCATCACTCCAACCCCCCCCACACACACAAACATAAACAGAGCCCCATCACTCCAACCCCCCCCCCCAACACACACACACACATAAACACTGCCCCATCACTGCAAACCCCCCCCACAGACACACATAAACACTGCCCCATCACTCCAACCCCCCCCCACACACACACACACATAAACACAGTCCCATCATTCCAACACCCCCCACGCACACACACACACATAAACACAGCCCCATCGCTGCAACCCAACCACACACACACACACATAAACACTGCCCAATCACTCCAACCCCCCAACACACACACACACATAAACACTGCCCCATCACTGCAAATCCCGCCACACACACACACACACACACACACACACACACACAAACATACACACACACACACACACACACACACACACACACACACACACACACACACACACACACACACACACACACACACACACACACACACACACACACACACACACAAACACTGCCCCATCACTCCAACCCCCCAAACACACACACACATAAACACTGCCCCATCACTCCAACCCCCCCATCACACACACACACACACACACACACACACACACACACACACACACACACACACACACACACACACACACACACACACATAAACACAGCCCCATCACTTCAATCCCCACCACACACACACACACACACACACACACACACAAACAATGCGCCATCACACCAATCCCCCCCCACACACAAATAAACACTGCCCCATCAATCCAACCCCCCAAACACACACGTAAACACTGCCCCATCACTCCAACCCCCCCCCCACACACACACATAAACTCTGCCCCATCACTCCAACCACCCCACACACACAGACACACATAAACACTGCCCCATCACTCCAACCCCCCCCCCCCACACACACACACATAAACACTGCCCCATCTCTCCGAACCCCCTCCCACAATCACACACATAAACACTGCCCCATCAATCCAACACCCCCCCCCACACACACACACACATAAACACTGCCACATCATTTCAAACCCTGCCCCACACACACACACATAACCACTGCCCCATCACTCCAACCCCCCCCACACACACACACATAAACAATGCCACATTACTCCAAACACCCCCCCACACTCAGGCACACACATAAACACTGCCCCATCACTCCAACAACCCCACACACACATAAACACTGCCCCATCACTCCAATCCCCCTCACCACACACACACACACACACACACACATAAACACTGCACCATCACTCCAACCCCCCAACACACACAAACACATAAACACATAAACACATAAACATTGCCCAATCACTCCAACCCCCCAACACACAAACACACATAAACACTGCCCCATCACTCCAACCACCCCCCAACACACACACATAAACACTATCCCATCACTCCAAACCCACCCACACAAACACACATAAACACTGCCCCATCACTCCAAACCCACCCACACACACACACATAAACACTGCCCCATCACTCCAACACCCCCCACACACACACACATAAACACTGCCCCATCACTCCAAAAACCCCCCCACACACACACACATAAACACCGCCCCATCACTGCAAACACCCCCCCACACACACACACACACATAAACACTGCCCCATCACTACACCCACCCCCCCCACACACACACATAAACACCACCCCACCACTGCAAACACCCCCACACACACGCACACACATAAACACTGCCCCATCACTCCAACCCCCACCATGCACACACACAAATAAACACCCGCCCCATCACTGCAAACCCCCCCCACACACACACACGCATAAACACTGCCCCATCACTGCAACCCACCCCGACACACACACACACATAAACACAGCCCCATCACTCCAACCCCACACACACACACACACACACACAAACACTGCCCCATCACTACAACGCCCCCCACACACACACTCACACATAAACACTGCCCCAACACTCCAAACACCCCCAACACACACACACATAAACACTGCCCCATCACTCCAACCCCCCCCACACAAACACACATAAACACTGCCACATCACTCCAACCCCCCCCACCCCACACCTACACACATAAACACAGCCCCATCACTCCAACACCCCCCACACAGACACACACACATAAACACAGCCCCATCACTCCAACACCCCCCACACACACAAACATAAACAGAGCCCCATCACTCCAACACCCCCCCCAACACACACACACACATAAACACTGCCCAATCACTCCAACCCCCCAACACTCACACACACATAAACACTGCCCCATCACTGCAAACCCCCCCCCACAGACACACATAAACACTGCCCCATCATTCCAACCACCCCCCCCACACACACACACATAAACACAGCCCCATCCTTCCAACACCCCCCACGCACACACACACACATAAACACAGCCCCATCGCTCCAACCCACCCCCACACACACACAGATAAGCACTGCCCAATCACTCCAACCCCCCCAACACACACACACACATAAACACTGCCCCATCACTGCAAATCCCGCCACACACACACACACACACACACACACACACACACACACACACACACACACACACAACACACACACACACACACACACACACACACACACACACACACACACACACACACACAAACACTGCCCCATCACTCCAACCCCCCAAACACACACACACATAAACACTGCCCCATCACTCCAACCCCCCCCATCACACACACACACACACACACACACACACACACACACACACACACACACACACACACATAAACACTGCCCCATCACTCCAAGCCCACCCCCCCCACACCCACAGACACATAAACACAGCCCCATCACTTCAATCCCCACCACACACACACACACACACACACACACACACAAACAATGCGCCATCACACCAATCCCCCCCCACACACACATAAACTCTGCCCCATCACTCCAACCACCCCCACACACACAGACACACATAAACACTGCCCCATCACTCCAACCCCCCCCCCCCACACACACACACATAAACACTGCCCCATCTCTCCGAACCCCCTCCCACAATCACACACATAAACACTGCCCCATCAATCCAACCCCCCCCCCCCCAACACACACACACACATAAACACTGCCACATCACTTCAAACCCTGCCCCACACACACACACATAACCACTGCCCCATCACTCCAACCCCCCCACACACACACACATAAACAATGCCACATTACTCCAAACACCCCCCCACACTCAGGCACACACATAAACACTGCCCCATCACTCCAACACCCCCCACACACAGATAAACACTGCCCCATCACTCCAATCCCCCTCACCACACACACACACACACACACACATAAACACTGCACCATCACTCCAACCCCCCAACACACACAAACATATAAACACATAAACACTGCCCAATCACTCCAACCCCCCAACACACAAACACACATAAAAACTGCCCCATCACTCCAACCACCCCCCCACACACACACATAAACACTATCCCATCAGTCCAAACCCACCCACACAAACACACATAAACACTGCCCCATCACTCCAACCACCCCCCCCCACACACACATAAACACTATCCCATCACTCCAAACCCACCCACACAAACACACATAAACACTGCCCCATCACTCCAAACCCACCCACACACACACACATAAACACTGCCCCCATCAGTCCAACACCCCCCACACACACACACATAAACACTGCCCCATCACTCCAAACCCCCCCCCCCACACACACACACATAAACACCGCCCCATCACTGCAAACACCCCCACACACACACACATAAACACTGCCCCATCACTACACCCACCCCCTCACACACACACATAAACACCGCCCCATCACTGCAAACACCCCCACACACACGCACACACATAAACACTGCCCCATCGCAACACCCACCCCCACACACACACACATAAACACCCGCCCCATCACTGCAAACACCCCCACACACACACACACACACATAAACACTGCCCCATCACTACACCCACCCCCCACACACAGACACATAAACACTGCCCCCATCACTCCAACCACCACCCACACAGACACACACACATAAACACTGCCCCATCACTCCAACTCCCCCCACGCACACACATAAACACTGCCTCCTCACTCCAACCACCACCCCCACACACACATAAACACTGCAAAATCTCTCCGAACCCCCTCCCACAGTCACACACATAAACACAGCCCCATCAATCCAACCGCCCCCCCCCCCCCCCCCACACACACACACACACACACACATAAACACTGCCACATCACTTCAAACCCTGCCCCACACACACACACATAACCACTGCCCCCATCACTCCAACACCCCCCCCACACATACACACATAAACACTGCCCCATCACTCCAAAACCCCACCCACACACACACATAAACACTGTACCATCACTCCAACACCCCCAACACACACAAACACATAAACACATAAACACTGCCCAATCACTCCAACCCCCCAACACACACACACACATAAACACTGCTCCATCACTCCAACACCCCCCACACACACGCACACTCACATAAACACTGTCCCATCACTCCAACCACCCCCACCCACACAGACACACACACACACACATAAACACTGCCCCATCAGTACAAAACACCCCCCACACACACACACATAAAAACTGCTCCATCACTCCAACCCCACCCCCTCAAACACACATAAACACTGCCCCATCACTCCAACCACCCCCACACACACACACACATAAACACTGCCCCATCACTCCAACCACCCCCCACACACACACATAAACACTGCCTCCTCACTCCAACCACCCCCCCCCACACACACACATAAACACTGCCCCATCACTCCAACACCCCCCCCACACACACACATAAACACTGCACCATCACTCCAACACCCCCCACACACACACACATAAACACTGCACCATCACTCCAACACCCCCAACACACACAAACACATAAACACATAAACACTGCCCCATCACTCCAACCACCCCCACCCACACACACGCACACTCACATAAACACTGTCCCATCACTCCAACAACCCCCCACACACACACATAAACACAGCCCCATCACGCCAACCTCCCACCAATACACACACACACATAAACACTGCCCCATCACTCCAAACCCCCCCACACAGACACACACACATAAACACTGCCCCATCAGTACAACACACCCCCCACACACACACACATAAAAACTGCTCCATCACTCCAACCACCCGCCACACACACACATAAACACTGCCCCATCACTCCAACCACCCCCCCCACACACACGCACAATCACATAAGCACTGTCCCATCACTCCAACCACCCCCACACACACACACACACACACACACACACAAACACACGCACACACATAAACACTGCCCCATCACTCCAGCACCCCCCCACACACACACATAAACACTGCCCCATCACTCCAACCACCACCCACACAGACACACACACATAAACACTGCCCCATCATTCCAACACCCCCCCAAACACACACATAAACACAGCCCCATCACGACAACCCCCCACCAATACACACACACACATAAAGACTACCCCATCACTCCAAACCCCCCCCCACACACACACACACAACAAACTCTGCCCCATCACTCCAACACACCCCCCCACACACACACACACACATAAACACTGCCCCATCAGTACAACACCTCTCCACACACACATAAACACTGCCCCATCACTCCAACCACCCACCCCCCACACACACACACATAAACACTGCCCCATCACTCCAACCACCCCCCGACACACACACATAAACAATGCCCCATCACTCCAACCCCCCCCCACACAAACACATAAACACTGCCTCCTCACTCCAACCACCACCCCCCCCACACACACACATAAACACTGCCCCATCACTCCAACAGTCCCCACACACACACACATAAACACTGCACCATCACTCCAACACCCCCCACACACACACACATAAACACTGCACCATCACTCCAACACCCCCAACACACACAAACACATATACACATAAACACTGCCCAATCACTCCAACCCCCCAACACACACACACACATAAACACTGCCCCATCACTCCAACCACCCCACCCACACACACGCACACACATAAACACTGTCCCATCACTCCAACCACCCCCACCACACACACACACACACACACACACACACACACACACACACACACACACACACACACACACACACACATAAACACTGCCCCATCACACCAACACCCCCCCACACACACACATAAACACAGCCCCATCACGCCAACCCCCCACCAATACACACACACACATAAACACTGCCCCATCACTCCAAACCCCCCCACACACACACACACACATAAACACTGCCCCATCAGGACAACACACCCCCCCACACACACACACATAAAAACTGCTCCATCACTCCAACCCCCCCCCCCCACACACACATAAACACTGCCTCCTCACTCCAACCACCCCCCCCACAAACACACATAAACACTGCCCCATCACTCCAACCACCACCCCACACACACGCACACTCACATAAGCACTGTCCCATCACTCCAACCACCCCCACCCACACACACACACACACACACATAAACACTGCCCCATCACTCCAACCACCACCCACACAGACACACACACATAAACACTGCCCCATCACTCCAACACCCCCCCCACACACACACATAAGCACTGCCCCATCACTCCAACCACCACCCACACAGACACACACACATAAACACTGCCCCATCACTCCAACACCCCCCCACACACACACATAAACACTGCCCCATCTCTCCGAACCCCCTCCCACACTCAGACACATAAACACTGCCCCATCAATCCAACCCCCCCCCCACACTCACACACACACACACACATAAACACTGCCACATCACTTCAAACCCTGCCCCCCACACACACACATAACCACTGCCCCATCATCCAACACCCCCCCACACACACACACACATAAACACATAAACACTGCCCAATCACTCCAACCCCCCAACACACAAAGACATAAACACTGCACCATCACTCCAACACCCCCAACACACACAAAACACATAAACACATAAACACTGCCCAATCACTCCAACCCCCCAACACACACACACACATAAACACTGCCCCATCACTCCAACCCCCCCACACACACACGCACACTCACATAAGCACTGTCCCATCACTCCAACCACCCCCACCCACCCACACACACACACACACACACACACACACACACACACACACACACACACACACACACACACACACACAACACACACACACACACACACACACACACACACACACACAAAAACACTGCCCCATCACTCCAACCCCCCTCACCACACACACACACACACACACACACACACACATAAACACTGCACCATCACTCCAACCCCCCAACACACACAAACACATAAACACATAAACACTGCCCAATCACTCCATCCCCCCAACACACAAACACACATAAACACTGCCCCATCACTCCAACCACCCCCCCCACACACACACATAAACACTATCCCATCACTCCAAACCCACCCACACAAACACACATAAACACTGCCCCATCACTCCAACCACCCCCCACACACACACACACACACACACATAAACACTGCCCCATCACTCCAACACCCCCCCCCACACACACACACATAAACACTGCCCCATCACTACACCCACCCCCACACACACACACATAAACACCGCCCCATCACTGCAAACACCCCTACACACACGCACACACATAAACACTGCCCTATCACAACACCCACCCCCACACACACACACATAAACACCGCCCCATCACTGCAAACACCCCCACACACACACACACATAAACACTGCCCCATCACTACACCCACCCCCACACACAGACACATAAACACTGCCCCATCACTCCAACCACCACCCACACAGACACACACACATAAACACTGCCCCATCACTCCAACTCCCGCCACACACACACATAAACACTGCCTCCTCACTCCAACCACCACCCCCACACACATTTAAACACTGCCCCATCTCTCCGAACCCCCTCCCACACTCACACACATAAACACCGCCCCATCAATCCAACCCCCCCCCACACACACACACACACACACACATAAACACTGCCACATCACTTCAAACCCTGCCCCGCACACACACACATAACCACTGCCCCATCACTCCAACACCCCCCCACACATACACACATAAACACTGCCCCATCACTCCAAAACCCCACCCACACACACACATAAACACTGCCCAATCACTCCAACCCCCCAACACACACACACACATAAACACTGCTCCATCACTCCAACACCCCCCACACACACGCACACTCACATAAACACTGTCCCATCACTCCAACCACCCCCACCCACACAGACACACACACACACACATAAACACTGCCCCATCAGTACAAAACACCCCCCACACACACACACATAAAAACTGCTCCATCAGTCCAACCCCACCCCCTCAAACACACATAAACACTGCCACATTACTCCAACCACCCCCACACACACACACACATAAACACTGCCCCATCACTCCAACCACCCCCACCCACACACACGCACACTCACATAAACACTGTCCCATCACTCCAACCACCCCCACCCACACACACACGCACACACACACACACACATAAACACTGCCCCATCACTCCAACAACCCCCCACACACACACATAAACACAGCCCCATCACGCCAACCTCCCACCAATACACACACACACATAAACACTGCCCCATCACTCCAAACCCCCCCACACAGACACACACACATAAACACTGCCCCATCAGTACAATACACCCCCCACACACACACACATAAAAACTGCTCCATCACTCCAACCACCCGCCACACACACACATAAACACTGCCCCATCACTCCAACCACCCCCCCACACACACGCACAATCACATAAGCACTGTCCCATCACTCCAACCACCCCCACACACACACACACACACACACACACACACAAACACACGCACACACATAAACACTGCCCCATCACTCCAGCACCCCCCCACACACACACATAAACACTGCCCCATCACTCCAACCACCACCCACACAGACACACACACATAAACACTGCCCCATCACTCCAACACCCCCCCAAACACACACATAAACACAGCCCCATCACGACAACCCCCCACCAATACACACACACACATAAAGACTACCCCATCACTCCAAACCCCCCCCCCACACACACACACACAATAAACTCTGCCCCATCACTCCAACATACCCCCCCACACACACACACACACATAAACACTGCCCCATCAGTACAACACCTCTCCACACACACATAAACACTGCCCCATCACTCCAACCACCCACCCCCCACACACACACACATAAACACTGCCCCATCACTCCAACCACCCCCCGACACACACACATAAACAATGCCCCATCACTCCAACCCCCCCCCACACAAACACATAAACACTGCCTCCTCACTCCAACCACCACCCCCCCCCACACACACACATAAACACTGCCCCATCACTCCAACAGTCCCCACACACACACACATAAACACTGCACCATCACTCCAACACCCCCCACACACACACACATAAACACTGCACCATCACTCCAACACCCCCAACACACACAAACACATATACACATAAACACTGCCCAATCACTCCAACCCCCCAACACACACACACACATAAACACTGCCCCATCACTCCAACCACCCCACCCCCACACACAGACACATAAACACTGCCCCATCACTCCAACCACCACCCACACAGACACACACACATAAACACTGCCCCATCACTCCAACTCCCGCCACACACACACATAAACACTGCCTCCTCACTCCAACCACCACCCCCACACACATTTAAACACTGCCCCATCATTCCGAACCCCCTCCCACACTCACACACATAAACACCGCCCCATCAATCCAACCCCCCCACACACACACACACACACACACACATAAACACTGCCACATCACTTCAAACCCTGCCCCACACAAACACACATAACCACTGCCCCATCACTCCAACACCCCCCCACACATACACACATAAACACGGCCCCATCACTCCAAAACCCCACCCACACACACACATAAACACTGTACCATCACTCCAACACCCCCAACACACACAAACACATAAACACATAAACACTGCCCAATCACTCCAACCCCCCAACACACACACACATATAAACACTGCCCCATCACTCCAACACCCCCCCACACACACACACATAAACACTGCCCCATCACTCCAAAACCCACCCACACACACACATAAACACTGCACCATCACTCCAACACCCCCAACACACACAAACACATAAACACATAAACACTGCCCAATCACTCCAACCCCCCCAACACACACACACACATAAACACTGCCCCAACACTCCAACACCCCCCCACACACACGCACACTCACATAAACACTGTCCCATCACTCCAACCACCCCCACGCACACACACACACACACACACAAACACATAAACACTGCCCCATCACTCCAACACCCCCCCCCACACACACACATAAACACAGCCCCATCACTCCAAACCCCCCCCCCCACACACACACACACACACATTAACACTGCCCCATCAGTACAACACACCCCCCACACACACACACATAAAAACTGCTCCATCACTCCAACCCCCCCCCACACACACACACATAAACACTGCCCCATCACTCCAACCACCCCCCCCCACACACACACACATAAACACTGCCCCATCACTCCAACCACCCCCCGACACACACACATAAACACTGCCCCATCACTCCAACCCCCCCCCACACAAACACATAAACACTGCCTCCTCACTCCAACCACCACCCCCCCCCACACACACACATAAACACTGCCCCATCACTCCAACACCCCCCCACACACACACACATAAACACTGCACCATCACTCCAACACCCCCAACACACACAAACACATAAACACATAAACACTGCCCAATCACTCCAACCCCCCAACACACACACACACATAAACACTGCCCCATCACTCCAACCACCCCCACCCACACACACGCACAGTCACATAAACACTGTCCCATCACTCCAACCACCCCCACCCACACACACACACACACACACTCACACACACACATAAACACTGCCCCATCACACCAACACCCCCCCCCACACACACACATAAACACAGCCCCAACACGCCAACCCCCCACCAATACACACACACACATAAACACTGCCCCATCACTCCAAACCCCCCCACACACACACACACACATAAACACTGCCCCATCAGTACAACACACACACACACACACACACATAAAAACTGCTCCATCACTCCAACCCCCCCCACACACACACATAAACACTGCCTCCTCACTCCAACCACCCCCCCCACACACACACATAAACACTGCCCCATCACTCCAACCACCACCCCCACACACACGCACACTCACATAAGCACTGTCCCATCACTCCAACCACCCCCACCCCACACACACACACACACACACACACATAAACACTGCCCCATCACTCCAACCACCACCCACACAGACACACACACATAAACACTGCCCCATCACTCCAACCCCCCCCACACACACACATAAGCACTGCCCCATCACTCCAACCACCACCCACACAGACACACACACATAAACACTGCCCCATCACTCCAACACCCCCCCACACACACACATAAAAACTGCCCCATCTCTCCGAACCCCCTCCCACACTCAGACACATAAACACTGCCCCATCAATCCAACCCCCCCCCCACACTCACACACACACACACACACACATAAACACTGCCACATCACTTCAAACCCTGCCCCACACACACACACATAACCACTGCCCCATCATCCAACCCCCCCCCCCCACACACACACACACATAAACACATAAACACTGCCCAATCACTCCAACCCCCCAACACACAAAGACATAAACACTGCACCATCACTCCAACACCCCCAACACACACAAACACATAAACACATAAACACTGCCCAATCACTCCAACCCCCCCAACACACACACACACATAAACACTGCCCCATCACTCCAACCCCCCCGACACACACACGCACACTCACATAAGCACTGTCCCATCACTCCAACCACCCCCACCCACACACACACACACACACACACACACACACACACACACACACACACACACACACACACACCACACACACACACACACACACACACACACACACAAAAACACTGCCCCATCACTCCAACCCCCCCCACACACACATAAACACTGCCCCATCACTCCAATCCCCCTCACCACACACACACACACACACATAAACACTGCACCATCACTCCAACCCCCCAACACCACACAAACACATAAACACATAAACACTGCCAATCACTCCATCCCCCCAACACACAAACACACATAAACACTGCCCCATCACTCCAACCACCCCCCCCACACACACACATAAACACTATCCCATCACTCCAAACCCACCCACAAAAACACACATAAACACTGCCCCATCACTCCAACCACCCCCCCCCCCACACACACACACACATAAACACTGCCCCATCACTCCAACACCCCCCCCACACACACACACATAAACACTGCCCAATCACTCCAACACCCCCCCACACACACACACATAAACACTGCCCCATCACTCCAAACCCCCCCCACACACACACACACATAAACACCGCCCCATCACTGCAAACACCCCCACACACACACACACACATAAACACTGCCCCATCACTACACCCACCCCCACACACACACACTAAACACCGCCCCATCACTGCAAACACCCCCACACACACGCACACACATAAACACTGCCCTATCACAACACCCACCCCCACACACACACACATAAACACCGCCCCATCACTGCAAACACCCCCACACACACACACACACATAAACACTGCCCCATCACACACCCACCCCCACACACAGACACATAAACACTGCCCCATCACTCCAACCACCACCCACACAGACACACACACATAAACACTGCCCCATCACTCCAACTCCCCCCACACACACACATAAACATTGCCTCCTCACTCCAACCACACCCCCACACACATTTAAACACTGCCCCATCTCTCCGAACCCCCCTCCCACACTCACACACATAAACACCGCCCCATCAATCCAACACCCCCCCCAACACACACACACACACACACACACACATAAACACTGCCACATCACTTCAAACCCTGCCCCACACACACACACATAACCACTGCCCCATCACTCCAACACCCCCCACACACACACACATAAACACTGCCCCATCACTTCCAAAACCCCACCCACACACACACATAAACACTGTACCATCACTCCAACACCCCCAACACACACAAACACATAAACACATAAACACTGCCCAATCACTCCAACCCCCCAACACACACACACACATAAACACTGCCCCATCACTCCAACACCCCCCACACACACGCACACTCACATGAACCACTGTCCCATCACTCCAACCACCCCCACCCACACAGACACACACACACCCCACACATAAACACTGCCCCATCAGTACAAAACACCCCCCACACACACACACACATAAAAAACTGCTCCATCAGTCCAACCCCAACCCCCTCAAACACACATAAACACTGCCCCATCACTCCAACCACCCCCCACACACACACACATAAACACTGCCCCATCACTCCAACCACCCCCCACACACACACATAAACACTGCCCCTCCTCACTCCAACCACCCCCCCCACACACACACATAAACACTGCCCCATCACTCCAACACCCCAACACACACACACACATAAACACCTGCACCATCACTCCAACACCCCCCCCACACACACACATAAACACTGCACCCATCACTCCAACACCCCCAACACACCACAAACACATAAACACATAAACCACTGCACCATCACTCCAACACCCCCAACACACACAAACACATAAACACATAAACACTGCCCAATCACTCCAACCCCCCCACACACACACACATAAACACTGCCCCAACACTCCACACCCCCCCACACACACGCACACTCACATAAACACTGTCCCATCACTCCAACCACCCCCACGCACACACACACACTCACAAACACATATAACACTGCCCCATCACTCCAACACCCCCCCCCCACACACACACATAAACACAGCCCCATCACTCCAAACCCCCCCCCCCACACACACACACACATTAACACTGCCCCATCAGTACAACACACCCCCCACACACACACACATAAAAACTGCTCCATCAATCCAACCCCCCCCCACATACACACACACATAAACACTGCCCCATCACTCCAACCACCCCCCCCACACACACACATAAACACTGCCCCATCACTCCAACCACCCACCCCCCCGACACACACACATAAACACTGCCCCATCACTCCAACCCCCCCCACAAACACATAAACACTGCCTCCTCTCCAACCACCACCCCACCCCCACACACACACATAAACACTGCCCCATCACTCCAACAGCCCCCACACACACACACATAAACACTGCACCATCACTCCAACACCCCCCACACACACACACATAAACACTGCACCATCACTCCAACACCCCCAACACACACAAACACATAAACACATAAACACTGCCCAATCACTCCAACCCCCCAACCACACACACACATAAACACTGCCCCATCACTCCAACCACCCCCACCCACACACACGCACAGTCACATAAACACTGTCCCATCACTCCAACCACCCCCACCGACACACACACACACACACACACACACTCACACACACACATAAACACTGCCCCATCACACCAACACCCCACCCCAACACACACACATAAACACAGCCCCATCACGCCAACCCCCCACCAATACACACACACACATAAACACTGCCCATCACTCCAAACCCCCACCCCACACACACAAACACATAAACACTGCCCCATCAGTACAACACACCCCCCCACACACACACACATAAAAACTGCTCCATCACTCCAACCCCCCCCACACACTCACATAAACACTGCCTCCTCACTCCAACCACCCCCCCCACACACACACATAAACACTGCCCACACTCACTCAACCCCACCACACACACGCACACTCACATAAGCACTGTCCCATCACTCCAACCACCCCCACCCACACACACACACACACACACACACATAAACACTGCCCCATCACTCCAACCACCACCCACACAGACACACACACATAAACACTTGCCCCATCACTCCAACACCCCCCACACACACACATAAGGCACTGCCCCATCACTCCAACCACCACCCACACAGACACACACATAAACACTGCCCCATCACTCCAACACCCCCCCACACACACACATAAACACTGCCCCATCTCTCCGAACCCCCTCCCCACACTCAGACACATAAACACTGGCCCCATCAATCCAACCCCCCCCCCCCACACTCACACACACACACACACACATAAACACGCCAACATCACTTCAAACCCTGCCCCACACACACACACATAACCACTGCCCCATCATCCAACCCCCCCCACACACACACACACACATAAACACATAAACACTGCCCAATCACTCCAACCCCCCAACACACAAAGACATAAACACTGCTCCATCACTCCAACACCCCCAACACACACAAACACATAAACACATAAACACCTGCCCAATCACTTCCAACCCCAAACACTCAACACACACATAAACACTGCCCCATCACTCCAACCCCCCCCCACACACACACGCACACTCACATAAGCACTGTCCCATCACTCCAACCACCCCCACCCACACACACACACACACACACACACACACACACACACACACACACACACACACACACACACACACACACACACACACACACACACACACACACAACAAAAACACTGCCCCATCACTCCAACCCCCCCCACACACACATAAACACTGCCCCATCACTCCAATCCCCCTCACCACACACACACACACACACACACACACACACACACAACACATAAACACTGCACCATCACTCCAACCCCCCAACACACACAAACACATAAACACATAAACACTGCCCCAATCACTCCATCCCCCCAACACACAAACACACATAAACACTGCCCCATCACTCCAACCACCCCCCCACACACACACATAAACACTATCCCATCACTCCATACCCACCCACAAAAACACACATAAACACTGCCCCATCACTCCAACCACCCCCCCCACACACACACACACACACATAAACACTGCACCATCACTCCAACACCCCCCCCACACACACACACATAAACACTGCCCCATCACTCCAACACCCCCCACACACAACACACATAAACACTGCCCCATCACTCCAAACCCCCCCCACACACACACACACATAAACACCGCCCCATCACTGCAAACACCCCCCCACACACACACACACACATAAACACTGCCCCATCACTACACCCACCCCCACACACACACACATAAACACACGTCCCATCACTGCAAACACCCCCACACACACGCACACACATAAACACTGCCCTATCACAACACCCACCCCCACACACACACACATAAACACCGCCCCATCACTGCAAACACCCCCCACACACACACACACACATAAACACTGCCCCATCACTACACCCACCCCCACACACAGACACATAAACACTGCCCCATCACTCCAACCACCCACCCACACAGACACACACACATAAACACTGCCCCATCACTCCAACTCCCCCCACACACACACATAAACATTGCCTCCTCACTCCAACCACCACCCCCACACACATTTAAACACTGCCCCCATCTCTCCGAACCCCCTCCCACACTCACACACATAAACACCGCCCCATCAATCCAACCCCCCCCCCCCCACACACACACACACACACACACACATAAACACTGCCACATCACTTCAAAACCTGCCCCCACACACACACATAACCACTGCCCCCATCACTCCAACACCCCCACACACACACACATAAACACTGCCCCATCACTCCAAAACCCCACCCACACACACACATAAACACTGTACCATCACTCCAACACCCCCAACACACACAAACACATAAACACATAAACACTGCCCAATCACTCCAACCCCCCAACACACACACCACACATAAACACTGCCCATCACTCCAACACCCCCCCACACACACGCACACTCACATGAACACTGTCCCATCACTCCAACCACCCCCACCCCACACAGACACACACACACCCACACATAAAACACTGCCCCATCAGTACAAAACACCCCCCACACACACACACATAAAAACTGCTCCATCAGTCCAACCCCACCCCTCAAACACACATAAACACTGCCCCATCACTCCAACCACCCCCACACACACACACATAAACACTGCCCCATCACTCCAACCACCCCCCACACACACACATAAACACTGCCTCCTCACTCAACCACCCCCCCCCACACACACACATAAACACTGCCCCATCACTCCAACACCCCCCACACACACACACACATAAACACTGCACCATCACTCCAACACCCCCCCCACACACACACATAAACACTGCACCATCACTCCAACACCCCCAACACACACAAACACATAAACACATAAACACTGCCCCATCACTCCAACCACCCCCCACCCACACACACGCACACTCACATAAACACTGTCCCATCACTCCAACCACCCCCCACCCACACCACACACGCACACACACACACACACATAAACACTGCCCCCATCACTCCAACAAACCCCCCACACACACACATAAACACAGCCCCATCACGCCAACCTCCCACCAATACACACACACACACATAAACACTGCCCCATCACTCCAAACCCCCCCACACAGACACACACACATAAACACTGCCCCATCAGTACAACACACCCCCCACACACACACACATAAAAACTGCTCCATCACTCCAACCCCCCCCCACACACACACATAAACACTGCCCCATCACTCCAAACACCCCCCCACACACACGCACAATCACATAAGCACTGTCCCATCACTCCAACCACCCTCACCCACACACACACACACACACAAACACACGCACACACATAAACACTGCCCCATCACTCCAAAACCCCCCCACACAAACACATGCCCCATCACTCCAAAACCCCCCCACACAAACACATAAACACTGCCCCATCACTCCAACCACCACCCACACAGGCACACACACATAAACACTGCCCCATCACTCCAACACCAACCCAAACACACACATAAACACAGCCCATCACGCCAACCCCCCACCAATACACACACACACATAAAGACTACCCCATCACTCCAAACCCCCCCCACACACACACACACACAATAAACACTGCCCCATCACTCCAACACACCCCCCACACACACACACACACACACATAAACACTGCCCCATCAGTACAACACCTCTCCACACACACATAAACACTGCCCCATCCGTCCAACGCCCCCCCCACACAGACGCACATAAACTCTGCCCCAACACTCCAACCGCCCAACCACACACACAAATACACAGCCCCATCACTCCAACCCCCCCACCCCACACACACACACATAAACACTGCCCCATCACTCCAACCCCCCCACCCCACACACACACACATAAGCACTGCCCCATCAGTCCAACCCCCCCACCCCACACACACACACACATAAACACAGCCCCATCACTCCAACACCCCCCCAACACACACACACACATAAACACTGCCCCATCACTCCAACATCCCCCCACACACACGCACCCTCACATAAACACTGTCCCATCACTCCAACCACACCCACCCACACCCACACACACACACATAAACACAGCCCCATCACGCCAACCCCCCACCAATACACACACAAATAAAGACTACCCCATCACTCCAAACCCCCCCACAAACACACACACACAATAAACACTGCCCCATCACTCCAACACACCCCCCGCACACACACACACACATAAACACAGCCCCATCACGCCAACCCCCTACCAATACACACACACACATAAAGACTACCCCATCACTCCAAACCCCCCCACAAACACACACACACAATAAACACTGCCCCATCACTCCAACACACCCACTCCACACACACACACACATAAAAACTGCCCCATCACTCCAACACCCCCCCCACACACACACAAAAACACTGCCCCATCACTCCAACACCCCCCGACACACACATAAACACTGCCCCCTCACTCCAACCACCACCCCCACACACACACATAAACACTGCCCCATCTCTCCGAACCCCCTCCCACACTCACACACATAAACAGTGCCCCATCAATCCAACCCCCCCCCCCACACACTCACACACACACCCACATAACCACTGCCCCATCACTCCAACATCCCCCACACACACACACACATAAACAATGCCACATTACTCCAAACGCCCCCCCCCCACACTCAGGCACACACATAAACACTGCCCCATCACTCCAAAACCGCACACACACACACATAAACAGTGCCCAATCACTCCAACCCCCCAACACACACAAACACATAAACACATAAACACTGCCCAATCACTCCAACCCCCCAACACACACACACACACATAAACACTGCACCATCACTCCAACACCCCCAACACACACAAACACATAAACACATAAAAACTGCCCAATCACTCCAACCCCCCAACACACACACACACATAAACACTACCCCATCACTCCAACCAACCCCCCACACACACGCACACTCACATAAACACTGTCCCATCACTCCAACCACCACCACACACACACACACACACACACACACACACATAAACACTGCCCCATCACTCCAACACCCCCCCACACACACACATAAACACAGCCCCACCACGCCAACCCCCCACCAATACACACACACACATAAACACTGCCCCATCACTCCAAACCCCCCACACACACTCACATAAACACTGCCCCATCACTCCAAAACCCCCCACACACACACACATAAACACTGCCTCCTCACTCCAACCGCCCCCCCCCACACACACACACACACACACACGTAAACACTGCCCCATCAATACAACACCCCCCCCACACACACACATAAACACAGCCCCACCACGCCAACCCCCCACCAATGCACACACACACATAAACACTGCCCCATCACTCCAAACCCCCCACACACACTCACAAAAACACTGCCCCATCACTCCAACCCCCCCCGCCACACACACACACACATAAACACTGCCTCCTCATTCCAACCGCTCCCCCCACACACAATCATAAACACTGCCCCATCACTCCAACCACCCCCCCACACACACGCACACTCACATAAGCACTGTCCCATCACTCCAACCACCTCCACCCACACACACACACACACACACACACACACACACACACACACACACACACACACACACACACACACACACACACACACACACACACACACACACACACACACACACACATAAACACTGCCCCATCACTCCAACACCCCCCCACACTCACACACATAAGCACTGCCCCATCACTCCAAGAACCACCCACACAGACACACACACATAAACACTACCCCATCACTCCAACATCCCCCCACACACACACACACACACACACAAACACTGCCCCATCACTCCAATACCCCCCCACACACACACATAAACAAAGCCCTATCACGCCAACCCCCCACCAATACACACACACACATAAAGACTACCCCATCACTCCAAACCCCCCCCCACACACACACACACATAAACACTGCCCCATCACTCCAACATCCCCCCCACACAAACACATAAACACTGACTCCTCACTCCAACCACCACCCCCACACACACACATAAACACTGCCCCATCTATCCGAACCCCCTCCCACACTCACACACATAAACACTGCCCCATCAATCCAACCCCCCCCCCCCCCCACACACACACACACACATAAACACTGCCACATCACTTCAAACCCTGCCCCACACACACACACATAACCACTGCCCCATCACTCCAACACCCCCCACACACACACACATAAACACTGCCCCATCACTCCAACACCCCCCCACACACACGCACACTCACATAAACACCGTCCCATCACTCCAACCACCCCCACACACACACACACACACACACACATAAACACTGCCCCATCACTCCAACAACCCCCCCACACACACACATAAACACAGCCCCATCATGCCAACACCCCACCAATACACACACACACATAAAGACTACCCCATCACTCCAAACCACCCCCCCACACACACACACACACATGAACACTGCCCCATCATTACAACACACCCCCCACACACACACACATAAAAACTGCTCCATCACTCCAACCCCCCCCCACACACACACACATAAACACTGCCCCATCACTCCAACCACCCCCCCCACACACACACACACATAAACACTGCCCCATCACTACACCCACCCCCACACACACACACATAAACACTGCCCCATCACTCCAACCACCCCCCCCACACACACACATAAACACTGCCCCATCACTCCAACACCCCCCCCCACACACACACATAAACACTGCCTCCTCACTCCAACCACCACCACCCCCACACACACACATAAACACTGCCCCATCACTCCAACACCCCCCACACACACACACATAAACACTGCACCATCACTCCAACACCCCCCACACACACACACATAAACACTGCACCATCACTCCAACACCCCCAACACACACAAACACATAAACACATAAACACTGCCCAATCACTCCAACCCCCCAACACACACACACATAAACACTGCCCCATCACTCCAACCATCCCCACCCACACACACGCACACTCACATAAACACTGTCCCATCACTCCAACCACCCCCACCCACACACACACACACACACACACACACACACTCACACACACACATAAACACTGCCCCATCACTCCAACACCCCCCCACACACACATATAAACACAGCCCCATCACGCCAACCCCCACCAATACACACACAAACACATAAACACTGCCCCATCACTCCAAACCCCCCCACACACACACACACACATAAACACTGCCCCATCACTCCAACCACCCCCACACACACACATAAACACTGCCTCCTCACTCCAACCACCCCCCCCACACACACACATAAACACTGCCCCATCACTCCAACCACCACCCCACAGACACGCACACTCACATAAGCACTGTCCCACTCCAACCACCCCCACCCACACACACACACACACACACACACACACACACACATAAACACTGCCCCATCACTCCAACCACCACCCACACAGACACACACACATAAACACTGCCCCATCACTCCAACACCCCCCCCACACACACACATAAGCACTGCCCCATCACTCCAACCACCACCCACACAGACACACATACATAAACACTGCCCCATCACTCCAACACCCCCCCACACACACACATAAACACTGCCCCATCTCTCCGAACCCCCTCCCACACTCAGACACATAAACACTGCCCCATCAATCCAACCCCCCCCCCACACACACACACACACACACACATAAACACTGCCACATCACTTCAAACCCTGCCCCACACACACACACATAACCACTGCCCCATCATCCAACCCCCCCCACACACACACACACACATAAACACATAAACACTGCCCAATCACTCCAACCCCCCCAACACACAAAGACATAAACACTGCACCATCACTCCAACACCCCCAACACACACAAACACATAAACAGTGCCCCATCACTCCAACACCCCCCCCCCACACACACGCACAATCACATAAGCACTGTCCCATCACTCCAACCACCCCCACACACACACACACACACACACACACACACACACACACACACACACACACACACACACACACATAAACACTGCCCCATCACGCCAACACCCCCCCACACTCACACACATAAGCACTGCCCCATCACTCCAAACACCACCCACACAGACACACACACATAAACACTGCCCCATCACTCCAACATCCCCCCACACACACACACACACACACACACACACACACATAAACACTGCCCCATCACTGCAATACCCCCCCACACACACACATAAACACAGCCCCATCACGCCAATCCCCCACCAATACACACACACACATAAAGACTACCCCATCACTCCAAACCCCCCCACACACATACACACACATAAACACTGCCCCATCACTCCAACACCCCCCACACACACACACATAAACACTGCCTCCTCACTCCAACCACCACCCCCACACACACACATAAACACTGCCCCATCTCTCCGAACCCCCTCCCACACTCACACACATAAACACTGCCACATCACTTCAAACCCTGCCCCACACACACACACATAACCACTGCCCCATCACTCCAACACCCCCCACACACACACACATAAACACTGCCCCATCACTCCAAAATCCCACCCACACACACACATAAACACTGCACCATCACTCCAACACCCCCAACACACACAAACACATAAACAGATAAACACTGCCCAATCACTCCAACCCCCCAACACACACACACACATAAACACTGCCCCATCACTCCAACACCCCCCCACACACTCGCACACTCACATAAACACTGTCCCATCACTCCAACCACCCCCACGCACACACACACACACACACACACATAAACACTGCCCCATCACTCCAACACCCCCCCACACACACACATAAACACAGCCCCATCACGCCAACCCCCCACCAATACACACACACACATAAAGACTACCCCATCACTCCAAACCCCCCCCCCCCCACACACACACACATAAACACTGCCCCATCAGTACAACACACCCCCCACACACACACACATAAAAACTCCTCCATCACTCCAACCCCCCCCCACACACACACACAAAAACACTGCCCCATCTCTCCGAACCCCCTCCCACACTCAGACACATAAACACTGCCCCATCAATCCAACCCCACCCTCCCCACACACACACACACACACACACACATAAACACTGCCACATCACTTCAAACCCTGCCCCACACACACACACATAACCACTGCCCCATCACTCCAACCCCCCCCCACACACACACACACATAAACACATAAACACTGCCCAATCACTCCAACCCCCCAACACACAAAGACATAAACACTGCACCATCACTCCAACACCCCCAACACACACAAACACATAAACACATAAACACTGCCCAATCACTCCAACCCCCCAACACACACACACACATAAACACTGCACCATCACTCCAACACCCCCCCACACACACGCACACTCACATAAAGACTGCCCCATCACTCCAACCCCCCAACACACAAACACACATAAACACTGCACCATCACTCCAACACCCCCAACAGACACAAACACATAAACACATAAACACTGCCCAATCACTCCAACCCCCCAACACACAAAGACATAAACACTGCACCATCACTCCAACACCCCCAACACACACAAACACATAAACACATAAACACTGCCCAATCACTCCAACCCCCCAACACACACACACACATCAACAGTGCCCCATCACACCAACATCCCCCCCCCCCACACACACACACACACACACACACACACATAAACACTGCCCCATCACTCCAAACACCACCCACACAGACACACACACATAAACACTGCCCCATCACTCCAACATCCCCCACACACACACACACACACACACACATAAACACTGCCCCATCACTGCAATACCCCCCCACACACACACATAAACACAGCCCCATCACGCAAACCCCCCACCAATACACACACACACATAAAGACTACCCCATCACTCCAAACCCCCCCCACACACACACACACTAAACACTGCCTCCTCACTCCAACCACCACCCCCACACACACACATAAACACTGCCCCATCTCTCCGAACCCCCCTCCCACACTCACACACATAAACACTGCCACATCACTTCAAACCCTGCCCCACACACACACACATAAACACTGCACCATCACTCCAAAATCCCACCCACACACACACATAAACACTGCACCATCACTCCAACACCCCAACACACACAAACACATAAACAGATAAACACTGCCCAATCACTCCAACCCCCCAACACACACACACACATAAACACTGCCCCCATCACTCCAACACCCCCCCCACACACACGCACAGTCACATAAACACTGTCCCATCACTCCAACCACCCCCACGCACACACACACACACACACACATAAACACTGCCCCATCACTCCAACACCCCCCCCACACACACACATAACACAGCCCCATCATGCCAACCCCCCACCAATACACACACACACATAAAGACTACCCCATCACTCCAAACCCCCCCCCCACACACACACACACATAAACACTGCCCCATCAGTACAACACACCCCCCCACACACACACAC
Organism: Isurus oxyrinchus; assembly: GCA_026770705.1. Lineage (NCBI taxonomy): Eukaryota > Metazoa > Chordata > Chondrichthyes > Lamniformes > Lamnidae > Isurus > Isurus oxyrinchus. Next base: position 49,084 of record JANJGN010002415.1, read on the forward strand.
ATAAAAACTGCTCCATCAATCCAACCCCCCCCCCACACACACACACATAAACACTGCCCCATCACTCCAACCACCCCCCCCCCCCACACACACACACATAAACACTGCCCCATCACTACACCCACCCCCAAACACACACATAAACACTGCCCCATCACTCCAACCACCCCCCCCCCACACACACACATAAACACTGCCCCATCACTCCAACCCCCCCCCACACACACACATAAACACTGCCTCCTCACTCCAACCACACCCCCCCCACACACACACATAAACACTGCCCCATCACTCCAACACCCCCCATACACACACACATAAACACTGCGCCATCACTCCAACACCCCCCACACACACACACATAAACACTGCACCATCACTCCAACACCCCCAACACACACAAACACATAAACACATCAACACTGCCCAATCACTCCAACACCCCAACACACACACACACATAAACACTGCCCCATCACTCCAACCACCCCCACCCACACACACACACACTCACATAAACACAGTCCCATCACTACAACCACCCCCACCCACACACACACACACACACACACACACACACACTCACACACACACATAAACACTGCCCCATCACTCCAACACCCCCCCACACACACACATAAACACAGCCCCATCACGCCAACCCCCCACCAATACACACACACATCAACACTGCCCCATCAATCCAAACCCCCCCCCACACACACACACATAAACACTGCCCCATCAGTACAACACACCCCCCACACACACACACATAAAAACTGCTCCATCTCTCCAACCCCCCCCACACACACACATAAACACTGCCTCCTCACTCCAACCACCCCCGCCCACACACACACATAAACACTGCCCCATCACTCCAACCACCACCCCACACACACACGCACACTCACATAAGCACTGTCCCATCACTCCAACCACCCCCACCCACACACACACACACACACACACACACACACACATAAACACTGCCCCATCACTCCAACCACCACCCACACAGACACACACACATAAACACTGCCCCATCACTCCAACTCCCCCCACGCACACACATAAACACTGCCTCCTCACTCCAACCACCACCCCCACAGATACACACACATAAACACTGCCCCATCACACCAACACCCCCCCACACACACACAAAAACACTGCCCCATCTCTCCGAACCCCCTCCCACACTCAGACACATAAACACTGCCCCATCAATCCAAACCCCCCCCCCACACACACACACACACACACACACACATAAACACTGCCACATCACTTCAAACCCTGCCCCCCACACACACACACATAACCACTGCCCCATCACTCCAACCCCCCCCCACACACACACACACATAAACACATAAACACTGCCCAATCACTCCAACCCCCCAACACACAAAGACATAAACACTGCACCATCACTCCAACACCCCCAACACACACAAACACATAAACACATAAACACTGCCCAATCACTCCAACCCCCCAACACACACACACACATAAACACTGCCCCATCACTCCAACCCCCCCCCCCCCACACACACGCACACTCACATAAACACTGCCCCATCACTCCAACCACCCCCACCCACACACACACACACACACACACACACACACATAAACACTGCCCCATCACTCCAACACCCCCCTCACACACATAAACACAGCCCCACCACGCCAACCCCGCACCAATAGACACACACACATAAACACTGCCCCATCACTCCAAACCCCCCACACACACTCACATAAACACTGCCCCATCACTCCAACGACCCCCCCCCACACACACACAAATAAACACTGCCCCATCACTCCAACCCTCCCCCACACACACACATAAACACTGCCTCCTCACTCCAACACCGCCCCACACACACACACACATAAACACTCCCTCCTCACTCCAACCTCCGCCCCCCCCCACACACGCATAAACACTGCCCCATCACTCCAACCACCCCCCCACACACACGCACACTCACATAAGCACTGTCCCATCACTCAAACCACCCCCACCCACACACACACACATACACATACACACACACACACACACACAGACACATAAACACTGCCCCATCACACCAATACCCCCCCACACTCACACACATAAGCACAGCCCCATCACTGCAACCACCACCCACACAGACACACACATATAAACACTGCCCCATCACTCCAACACCCCCCCCCACACACACACACACATAAACACTGCCCCATCAGTCCAATACCCCCGCACACACACACATAAACACAGCCCCATCACGCCAACCCCCCACCAATACACACACACACATAAAGACTACCCCATCACTCCAAACCCCCCCACATACACACACACACATAAACACTGCCCCATCAGTACAACACACCCCCCCCACACACACACATAAACACTGCCTCCTCACTCCAACCACCACCCCCACACACACACATAAACACTGCCCCATCTCTCCGACCCCCCTCCCACACTCACACACATAAACACTGCCCCATCAATCCAACCCCCCCCCCCCACACACACACACACACACACATAAACACTGCCACATCACTTCAAACCCTGCCCCACACACACACACATAAACACTGCCCCATCACTCCAAAACCCCACCCACACACACATATAAACTCTGTACCATCACTCCAACACCCCCAACACACACAAACACATAAACACATAAACAGTGCCCAATCACTCCAACCCCCCAACACACACACACACATAAACACTGCCCCATCACTCCAACACCCTCCCACACACACGCACACTCACATAAACACTGTCCCATCACTCCAACCACCCCCACCCACACACACACACACACACACATAAACTCTGCCCCATCACTCCAACCACCCCCACACACACACACATAAACACTGCCCCATCACTCCAACCACCCCCCACACACACACATAAACACTGCCTCCTCACTCCAACCACCCCCCCCGACACACACACATAAACACTGCCCCATCACTCCAACACCCCCCACACACACACACATAAACACTGCACCATCACTCCAACACCACCCACACACACACACATAAACACTGCACCATCACTCCAACACCCCCAACACACACAAACACATAAACACATAAACACTGCCCAATCTCTCCAACCCCCCCAACACACACACACACATAAACACTGCCCCATCACTCCAACCACCCCCACCCACACACACGCACACTCACATAAACACTGTCCCATCACTCCAACCACCCCCACCCACACACACACACACACACACACATAAACACTGCCCCATCACTCCAACACCCCCCCACACACACACATAAACACAGCCCCATCACGCCAACCTCCCACCAATACACACACACACATAAACACTGCCCCATCACTCCATACCC
>JANJGN010002415.1:55000-72077 GCA_026770705.1 Isurus oxyrinchus
CCCATCACTCCAACCCCCCCCCCCACACACACACACAAAAACACTGCCCCATCTCTCCGAACCACCTCCCACAATCACACACATAAACACTGCCCCATCAATCCAACCCCCCCCCCACACACACACACATAAACACTGCCACATCACTTCAAACCCAGCCCCACACACACACACATAACCACTACCCCATCACTCCAACACCCCCCACACACACACACATAAACAATGCCACATTACTCCAAACACCCCCCCATACTCAGGCACACACATAAACACAGCCCCATCACTCCAACCCCACCCACACACACATAAACACTGCCCCATCACTCCAATCCCCCTCACCACACACACACACACACACATAAACACTGCACCATCACTCCAACCCCCCAACACACACAAACACATAAACACATAAACACTGCCCAATCACTCCAACACCCCCCAACACACAAACACACATAAACACTGCCCCATCACTCCAACCACCCCCCCACACACACACACACATAAACACCGCCCCATCACTGCAAACACCCCCACACACACACACACACACATAAACACCCGCCCCATCACTACACCCACCCCCAAACACACACACATAAACACCGCCCCATCACTGCAAACACCCCCACACACACGCACACACATAAACACTGCCCCATCACTACACCCACCCCCACACACACACACATAAACACCGCCCCATCACTGCAAACACCCCCACACACCACACACACACATAAACACTGCCCCATCACTACACCCACCCCCACACACAGACACGTAAACACTGCCCCATCACTCCAACCACCACCCACACAGACACAAACACATAAACACTGCCCCATCAATCCAACACCCCCCACACACACACACATAAATACTGCCTCCTCACTCCAACCACCACCCCCACACACACATAAACACTGCCCCATCTCTCCGAATCCCCTCCCACACTCTCACACATAAACACCCGCCCCATCAATCCAACCCCCCCCCCACACACACACACACACACACACACACACACATAAACACTGCCACATCACTTCAAACCCTGCCCCACACACACACACATAACCACTGCCCCATCACTCCAACACCCCCCACACACACACACATAAACACTGCCCCATCACTCCAAAACCCCACCCACACACACACATAAACACTGTACCATCACTCCAACACCCCCAACACACACAAACACATAAACACATAAACACTGCCCAATCACTCCAACCCCCCAACACACACACACACATAAACACTGCTCCATCACTCCAACACCCCCCCACACACACGCACACTCACATAAACACTGTCCCATCACTCCAACCACCCCCACTCACACACACACACACACATAAACACTGCCCCATCAGTACAAAACACCCCCCACACACACACACAAATAAAAACTGCTCCATCACTCCAACCCCACCCCCTCACACACACATAAACACTGCCCCATCACTCCAACCACCCCCCACACACACACACATAAACACTGCCCCATCGCTCCAACCACCCCCCACACACACACATAAACACTGCCTCCTCACTCCAAACACCCCCCCCACACACACACATAAACACTGCCCCATCACTCCAATACCCCCCCCACACACACACATAAACACTGCAACATCACTCCAACACCCCCCACACACACACACACATAAACACTGCACCATCACTCCAACACCACCAACACACACAAACACATAAACACATAAACACTGCCCAATCACTCCAACCCCCCAACACACACACACACATAAACAATGCCCCATCACTCCAACCACCCCCACACACACACACGCACACTCACATAAACACTGTCCCATCACTCCAACCACCCCCACCCACACACACACAGACACACACACATAAACACTGCCCCATCACTCCAACACCCCCCCCACACACACACATAAACACAGCCCCATCACGCCAACCTCCCACCAATACACACCACAGACATAAACACTGCCCCATCACTCCAAACCCCCCCACACAGACACACACACATAAACACTGCCCCATAACTCCAACACCCCCCGACACACACATAAACACTGCCCCCTCACTCCAACCACCACCCCCACACACACACATAAACACTGCCCCATCTCTCCGAACCCCCTCCCACACTCACACACATAAACAGTGCCCCATCAATCCAACCCCCCCCCCACACACTCACACACACACACACACACACACACACACTCACATAAACACTGCCCCATCACTCCAACACCCCCCCACACACACACATAAACACTGCCCCCATCACTCCAACCACCACCCACACAGACACACACACATAAACACTGCCCCATCACTCCAACACCCCCCCACACACACACATAAACACAGCCCCATCACGCCAACCCCCCACCAATACACACACACACATAAAGACTACCCCATCACTCCAAACCCCCCCCCCCCCACACACACACACACAATAAACACTGCCCCATCACTCCAACACACCCCCCCCCACACACACACACATAAACACTGCCCCATCACTCCAACACCACCCCCACACACACACACACATAAACACTGCCCCATCACTCCAACACACCCCCCCCCCACACACACACACACACATTAACACTGCCCCATCACTCCAACACACCCCCCACACACACACACACACATAAACACTGCCCCATCACTCCAACACACCCCCCCCACACACACACACACACATAAACACTGCCCCATCAGTACAACACCTCTCCACACACACATAAACACTGCCCCATCACTCCAACACACCCCCCCCACACACACACACATAAACACTGCCCCATCACTCCAACACCACCCCCACACACACACACACATAAACACTGCCCCATCACTCCAACACACCCCCCCCCCACACACACACACACACATTAACACTGCCCCATCACTCCAACACACCCCCCCACACACACACACACCACATAAACACTGCCCCATCACTCCAACACACCCCCCCCCACACACACACACACACATAAACACTGCCCCATCAGTACAACACCTCTCCACACACACATAAACACTGCCCCATCACTCCAACGACCCCCCCATGCACAAACACTCATAAACACTGCCCCATCCGTCCAACACCCCCCCCCCACACAGACGCACATAAACTCTGCCCCAACACTCCAACCGCCCAACCACACAAACAAATACACAGCCCCATCACTCCAACCTCCCCATCCCACACACACACACATAAACACTGCCCCATCACTCCAACACCCCCCCCACACACACACACACACATAAACACTGCCCCATCACTCCAATACCCCCGCACACACACACATAAATACAGCCCCATCACGCCAACCCCCCACCAATACACACACACACATAAAGACTACCCCATCACTCCAAACCCCCCCCCACACACACACACATAAACACTGCCCCATCAGTACAACACACCCCCCACACACACACACATAAAAAACTGCCCCATCACTCCAACACCCCTCCCACACACACACATAAACACTGCCTCCTCACTCCAACCACCACCCCACACACACACATAAACACTGCCCCATCTCTCCGAACCCCCTCCCACACTCACACACATAAATACTGCCCCAACAATCCAACCCCCCCCCCCCCCCACACACACACACACACACACACACACACACACACACACATAAACACTGCCACATCACTTCAAACCCTGCCCCACACACACACACATAAACACTGCCCCATCACTCCAACACCCCCCCACACACACACATAAACACAGCCCCATCACGCCAACCCCCCCACCAATACACACACACATAAAGACAACCCCATCACTCCAAACCCCCCCCCACACACACACAATAAAAACTGCCCCATCACTACAACACACCCCACCCACACACACACACACACACATAAACACTGCCCCATCAGTACAACACCTCTCCAGACACACATAAACACTGCCCCATCACTCCAACGCCTCCCCCATGCACAAACACTCATAAACACTGCCCCATCCGTCCAACCCCCCCCCCCCCACACAGACGCACATAAACTCTGCCCCAACACTCCAACCGCCCAACCACACACACAAATACACAGCCCCATCACTCCAACCCCCCCACCCCACACACACACACATAAACACTGCCCCATCACTCCAACCCCCCCACCCCACACACACACATAAACACTGCCCCATCACTCCAACCCCCCCACTCCACACACACACACATAAACACAGCCCCATCACTCCAACACCCCCCACACACACACACACACATAAACACTGCCCCATCACTCCAACACCCCCCCACATTCACGCACACTCACATAAACACTGTCCCATCACTCCAAACACCCCCACCCACACACACACACACACACACATAAACACAGCCCCATCACGCCAACCCCCCACCAATACACACACACACATAAAGACTACCCCATCACTCCAAACCCCCCCACAAACACACACACACAATAAACACTGCCCCATCACTCCAACACACCCCCCACAAACACACACACACAATAAACACTGCCCCCATCACTCCAATACACCCCCCACACACACACACACACACACATAAACACAGCCCCATCACGCCAACCCCCCACCAATACACACACACACATAAAGACTACCCCATCACTCCAAACCCCCCCACAAACACACGCACACAATAAACACTGCCCCATCACTCCAACACCCCCCCACACACACACACATAAACACTGCCTCCTCACTCCAACCACCACCCCCACACACACACATAAACACTGCCCCATCACTCCAACACCCCCGACACACACATAAACACTGCCCCCCTCACTCCAACCACCACCCCCACACACACACATAAACACTGCCCCATCTCTCCGAACCCCCTCCCACACTCACACACATAAACAGTGCCCCATCAATCCAACCCCCCCCCCCCCACACACTCACACACACACACACACACACACACACACACTCACATAAACACTGCCCCATCACTCCAACACCCCCCCACACACACACATAAACACTGCCCCATCACTCCAACCACCACCCCACACAGACACACACACATAAACACTGCCCCATCACTCCAACACCCCCCCACACACACACATAAACACAGCCCCATCACGCCAACCCCCCACCAATACACACACACACATAAAGACTACCCCATCACTCCAAACACCCCCCCCCACACACACACACACAATAAACACTGCCCCATCACTCCAACACACCCCCCACACACACAAACACATAAACACATAAACACTGCCCAATCACTCCAACCCCCCAACACACACACACACATAAACACTGCCCCATCACTCCAACACCCCCCCCACACACACGCACACTCACATAAACACTGTCCCATCATTCCAACCACCCCCACTCACACACACACACACACATAAACACTGCCCCATCAGTACAAAACACCCCCCACACACACACACACATAAAAACTGCTCCATCACTCCAACCCCACCCCCTCACACACACATAAACACTGCCCCATCACTCCAACCACCCCCACACACACACACATAAACACTGCCCCATCGCTCCAACCACCCCCCACACACACACATAAACACTGCCTCCCTCACCTTCCAACCACCCCCCCCACACACACACATAAACACTGCCCCATCACTCCAATACCCCCCCCACACACACACATAAACACTGCAACATCACTCCAACACCCCCCACACACACACACACACATAAACACTGCACCATCACTCCAACACCCCCAACACACACAAACACATAAACACATAAACACTGCCCAATCACTCCAACCCCCCAACACACACACACACACACATAAACACTGCCCCATCACTCCAACCACCCCCACCCACACACACGCACACTCACATAAACACTGTCCCATCACTCCAACCACCCCCACCCACACACACACACACACACACATAAACACTGCCCCATCACTCCAACACCCCCCCCCACACACACACATAAACACAGCCCCATCACGCCAACCTCCCACCAATACACACACAGACATAAACACTGCCCCATCACTCCAAATCCCCCCACACAGACACACACACATAAACACTGCCCCATAACTCCAACACCCCCCGACACACACATAAACACTGCCCCCTCACTCCAACCACCACCCCCACACACACACATAAACACTGCCCCATCTCTCCGAACCCCCTCCCACACTCACACACATAAACAGTGCCCCATCAATCCAACCCCACCCCCCCCACACACACACACACACACACACACACACACACACATCACATAAACACTGCCCCCATCGCTCCAACACCCCCCCACACACACACATAAACACAGCCCCATCACGCCAACCCCCCACCAATACACACACACACATAAAGACTACCCCATCACTCCAAACCCCCCCCCCCACACACACACACAATAAACACTGCCCCATCACTCCAACACACCCCCCACACACACACACACATAAACACTGCCCCATCACTCCAACACCACCCCCACACACACACACACATAAACACTGCCCCATCACTCCAACACACCCCCCCCGACACACACACACACACATTAACACTGCCCCATCACTCCAACACACCCCCCACACACACACACACACATAAACACTGCCCCATCACTCCAACACAACCCCCCCCACACACACACACACATAAACGCTGCCCCATCAGTACAACACCTCTCCACACACACATAAACACTGCCCCATCACTCCAACGACCCCCCATGCACAAACACTCATAAACACTGCCCCATCCGTCCAACACCCCCCCCACAAAGACGCACATAAACTCTGCCCCAACACTCCAACCGCCCAACCCACACAAACAAATACACAGCCCCATCACTCCAACCTCCCCATCCCACACACACACACATAAACACTGCCCCATCACTCCAACACCCCCCCCCCACACACACACACACACACATAAACACTGCCCCATCACTCCAATACCCCCGCACACACACACATAAATACAGCCCCATCACGCCAACCCCCCACCAATACACACACACACATAAAGACTACCCCATCACGCCAAACCCCCCCCCACACACACACACACATAAACACTGCCCCATCAGTACAACACACCCCCCACACACACACACATAAAAACTGCCCCATCACTCCAACACCCCCCCCCACACACACACATAAACACTGCCTCCTCACTCCAACCACCACCCCACACACACACATAAACACTGCCCCATCTCTCCGAACCCCCTCCCACACTCACACACATAAACACTGCCCCATCAATCCAACCCCCCCCCCCCACACACACACACACACACACACACACACACACACACACACATAAACACTGCCACATCACTTCAAACCCTGCCCCACACACACACACATAAACACTGCCCCATCACTCCAACACCCCCCCACACACACACATAAACACAGCCCCATCACGCCAACCCCCCACCAATACACACACACATAAAGACAACCCCATCACTCCCAAACCCCCCCCCACACACACACAATAAACACTGCCCCATCACTACAACACACCCCACCCACACACACACACACACACATAAACACTGACCCATCAGTACAACACCTCTCCAGACACACATAAACACTGCCCCATCACTCCAACGCCTCCCCCATGCACAAACACTCATAAACACTGCCCCATCCGTCCAACCCCCCCCCCCCCACACAGACGCACATAAACTCTGCCCCAACACTCCAACCGCCCAACCACACACACAAATACACAGCCCCATCACTCCAACCCCCCCACCCCACACACACACACATAAACACTGCCCCATCACTCCAACCCCCCCACCCCACACACACACATAAACACTGCCCCATCACTCCAACCCCCCACTCCACACACACACACATAAACACAGCCCCATCACTCCAACACCCCCCCACACACACACACACACATAAACACTGCCCCATCACTCCAACACCCCCCCACATACACGCACACTCACATAAACACTGTCCCATCACTCCAAACACCCCCACCCACACACACACACACACACACATAAACACAGCCCCATCACGCCAACCCCCCACCAATACACACACACACATAAAGACTACCCCATCACTCCAAACCCCCCCACAAACACACACACACAATAAACACTGCCCCATCACTCCAACACACCCCCCACAAACACACACACACAATAAACACTGCCCCATCACTCCAATACACCCCCCACACACACACACACACACATAAACACAGCCCCATCACGCCAACCCCCCACCAATACACACACACACATAAAGACTACCCCATCACTCCAAACCCCCCCACAAACACACACACACAATAAACACTGCCCCATCACTCCAACACACCCCACTCCACACACACACACACATACACAATGCCCCATCAGTACAACACAACCCCCACACACACACACATAAAAACTGCCCCATCACTCCAACACCCCCCCACACACACACACATAAACACTGCCTCCTCACTCCAACCACCACCCCCACACACACACATAAACACTGCCCCATCACTCCAACACCCCCGACACACACATAAACACTGCCCCCTCACTCCAACCACCACCCCCACACACACACATAAACACTGCCCCATCTCTCCGAACCCCCTCCCACACTCACACACATAAACAGTGCCCCATCAATCCAACCCCCCCCCCCACACACTCACACACACACACACACACACACACACACTCACATAAACACTGCCCCATCACTCCAACACCCCCCCACAGACACACACACACACATAAACACTGCCCCATCACTCCAACCACCACCCACACAGACACACACACATAAACACTGCCCCATCACTCCAACACCCCCCCCACACACACACATAAACACAGCCCCATCACGCCAACCCCCCACCAATACACACACACACATAAAGACTACCCCATCACTCCAAACACCCCCCACACACACACACACATAAACACTGCCCCATCACTCCAACACCCCCCCCACACACACACACACACATAAACACTGCCCCATCACTCCAACACACCCCCCCCCACACACACACACACACATTAACACTGCCCCATCACTCCAACACACCCCCCCCACACACACACACATAAACACTGCCCCATCACTCCAACACACCCCCCCCACACACACACACACACATAAACACTGCCCCATCAGTACAACACCTCTCCACACACACATAAACACTGCCCCATCCGTCCAACCGCCCCCCCCCCCCCACACAGACGCACATAAACTCTGCCCCCAACACTCCAACCGCCCAACCACACACACAAATACACAGCCCCATCACTCCAACCCCCCCACCCCACACACACACACATAAACACTGCCCCATCACTCCAACACCCCCCCACACTCACACACATAAGCACTGCCCCATTACTGCAACCACCACCCACACAGACACACACACATAAACACTGCCCCATCACTCCAACACCCCCCCACACACACACACACACACATAAACACTGCCCCATCACTCCAATACCCCCGCACACACACACATAAATACAGCCCCATCACGCCAACCCCCCCACCAATACACACACACACATAAAGACTACCCCATCACTCCAAACCCCCCCCACACACACACACACATAAACACTGCCCCATCAGTACAACACACCCCCCACACACACACACATAAAAACTGCCCCATCACTCCAACATCCCCCCCACACACACACATAAACACTGCCTCCTCACTCCAACCACCACCCCCACACACACACATAAACACTGCCCCATCTCTCCGAACCCCCTCCCACACTCACACACATAAACACTGCCCCATCAATCCAACCGCCCCCCCCCCCCACACACACACACACACACACACACACACACACATAAACACTGCCACATCACTTCAAACCCTGCCCCACACACACACACATATCCACTGCCCCATCGCTCCAACACCCCCCACACACACACACATAAACACTGCCCCATCACTCCAAAACCCCACCCACACACACACATAAACACTGTACCATCACTCCAACACCCCCAACACACACAAACACATAAACACATAAACACTGCCCAAACACTCCAACCCCCCAACACACACACACACATAAACACTGCCCCATCACTCCAACACCCCCCCCCCCACACACACGCACACTCACATAAACACTGTCCCATCACTCCAACCACCCCCACCCACACACACACACACACACACACATAAACACTGCCCCATCAGTACAAAACACCCCCCCACACACACACACATAAAAACTGCTCCATCACTCCAACCCCACCCCCTCACACACACATAAACACTGCCCCATCACTCCAACCACCCCCCACACACACACACATAAACACTGCCCCATCACTCCAACCACCCCCCACACACACACCCACATAAACACTGCCCCATCACTCCAACCACCCCCACACACAAACACATAAACACTGCCCCATCACTCCAACCACCCCCCACACACACACATAAACACTGCCTCCTCACTCCAACACCCCCCCACACACACACACATAAACACTGCACCATCACTCCAACACCCCCAACACACACAAACACATAAACACAGCCCCATCACGCCAACCCCCCACCAATACACACACACACATAAAGACTACCCCATCACTCCAAACCCCTCCCCCCCCACACACACATACACAATAAACACTGCCCCATCACTCCAACACACCCCCCACACACACACACACATAAACACTGCCCCATCACTCCAACACACCCCCCACACACACACACACATAAACACTGCCCCATCAATCCAACCCCCCCCCCACACACACACACACACACACGCACACACACATAAACACTGCCACATCACTTCAAACCCTGCCCCACACACACACACATAACCACTGCCCCATCGCTCCAACACCCCCCACACACACACACATAAACACTGCCCCATCACTCCAAAACCCCACCCACACACAAACATAAACACTGTACCATCACTCCAACACCCCAAACACACACAAACACATAAACACATAAACACTGCCCAATCACTCCAACCCCCCAACACACACACACATAAACACTGCCCCATCACTCCAACACCCCCCCCCCCCACACACACCGCACACTCACATAAACACTGTCCCATCACTCCAACCACCCCCACCCACACACACACACACACACACATAAACACTGCCCCATCAGTACAAAACACCCCCCACACACACACACATAAAAACTGCTCCATCACTCCAACCCCACCCCCTCACACATACATAAACACTGCCCCATCACTCCAACCACCCCCACACACACACACATAAACACTGCCCCCATCACTCCAACCACCCCCACACACAAACACATAAACACTGCCCCATCACTCCAACCACCCCCCACACACACACATAAACACTGCCTCCTCACTCCAACACCCCCCACACACACACACATAAACACTGCACCATCACTCCAACACCCCCAACACACACAAACACATAAACACATAAACACTGCCCAATCACTCCAACCCCCCAACACACACACACACATAAACACTGCCCCATCACTCCAACCACCCCCACCCACACACACGCACACTCACATAAACACTGTCCCATCACTCCAACCACCCCCACCCACACACACACACACACACACATAAACACTGCCCCATCACTCCAACACCCCCCCACACACACACATAAACACAGCCCCATCACGCCAACCTCCCACCAATACACACACACACATAAACACTGCCCCATCACTCCAAACCCCCCCCCCACACACACACACACACATAAACACTGCCCCATCAGTACAACACACCCCCCCCCCACACACACACACATAAAAACTGCTCCATCACTCCAACCCCCCCCCACACACACACATAAACACTGCCTCCTCACTCCAACACCCCCCCACACACACACATAAACATTGCCCCATCACGCCAACCTCCCACCAATACACACACACAATCATAAACACTGCCCCATCACTCCAACCACCCCCCCACACCCACGCACAATCACATAAGCACTGTCCAATCACTCCAACCACCCCCACCCACACACACACACACACACACACACGCACACACATAAACACTGCCCCATCACTCCAACCACCACCCACACAGACACACACACATAAACACTGCCCCATCACTCCAACCCCCCACCAATACACACACGCACATAAAGACTACCCCATCACTCCAAACCCCCCCCCCCACACACACACACAATAAACACTGCCCCATCACTCCAACACACCCCCCCACACACACACACACACACATAAACACTGGCCCCATCAGTACAACACCTCTCCACACACACATAAACACTGCCCCATCACTCCAACGCCCCCCCATGCACAAACACTCATAAACACTGCCCCATCCGTCCAACCACCCCCCACACAGACGCACATAAACTCTGCCCCAACACTCCAATCGCCCAACCACACACACAAATACACAGCCCCATCACTCCAACCCCCTCACCCCACACACACACACACATAAACACTGCCCCATCTCTCCGAACCCCCTCCCACACTCACACACATAAACACTGCCCCATCAATCCAACCACCCCCACCCACACACACACACACACACACACACACATAAACACTGCCCCATCACTCCAACACACCCCCCACACACACACATAAACACAGCCCCATCACGCCAACCTCCCACCAATACACACACACACATAAACACTGCCCCATCACTCCAAACACCCCCACACACACACACACACATAAACACTGCCTCCTCACTCCAACCACCCCCCACACACACACACACATAAACACTGCCCCATCACTCCAACCACCCCCACACACAAACACATAAACACTGCCCCATCACTCCAACCACCCCCCACACACACACATAAACACTGCCTCCTCACTCCAACACCCCCCACACACACACACATAAACACTGCACCATCACTCCAACACCCCCAACACACACAAACACATAAACACATAAACACTGCCCAATCACTCCAACCCCCCAACACACACACACACATAAACACTGCCCCATCACTCCAACCACCCCCACCCACACACACGCACACTCACATAAACACTGTCCCATCACTCCAACCACCCCCACCCACAGACACACACACACACACACACATAAACACTGCCCCATCACTCCAACACCCCACCACACACACACATAAACACAGCCCCATCACGCCAACCTCCCACCAATACACACACACACATAAACACTGCCCCATCACTCCAAACCCCCCCCCCCCACACACACACACACATAAACACTGCCCCATCAGTACAACACACCCCCCACACACACACACATAAAAACTGCTCCATCACTCCAACCCCCCCCCCCACACACACACATAAACACTGCCTCCTCACTCCAACACCCCCCCACACACACACATAAACACTGCCCCATCACGCCAACCTCCCACCAATACACACACACAATCATAAACACTGCCCCATCACTCCAACCACCCCCCCACACACACACACACACAGACACACGCACACACATAAACACTGCCCCATCACTCCAACCACTACCCACACAGACACACACACATAAACACTGCCCCATCACTCCAACCCCCCACCAATACACACACACACATAAAGACTACCCCATCACTCCAAACCCCCCCCCACACACACACACACAATAAACACTGCCCCATCACTCCAACAGACCCCCCACACACACACACACACACACATAAACACTGTCCCATCAGTACAACACCTCTCCACACACACATAAACACTGCCCCATCACTCCAACGCCCCCCCCATGCACAAACACTCATAAACACTGCCCCATCCGTCCAACCCCCCCCCACACAGACGCACATAAACTCTGCCCCAACACTCCAACCGCCCAACCACACACACAAATACACAGCCCCATCACTCCAACCCCCTCACCCCACACACACACATAAACACTGCCCCATCTCTCCGAACCCCCTCCCACACTCACACACATAAACACTGCCCCATCAATCCAACCCCCCCCCCACACACACACACACACACACACACACACACATAAACACTGCCACATCACTTCAAACCCTGCCCCTCACACACACACATAACCACTGCCCCATCACTCCAACACCCCCCCACACACACACACATAAACACTGCCCCATCACTCCAAAACCCCACCCACACACACACATAAACACTGTACCATCACTCCAACACCCCCAACACACACAAACACATAAACACATAAACACTGCCCAATCACTCCAACCCCCCAACACACACAAACACATAAACACTGCCCCATCACTCCAACAACCCCCCACACACACGCACACTCACATAAACACTGTCCCATCACTCCAACCACCCCCACCCACACACACACACACACACACACACACACACATAAACACTGCCCCATCAGTACAAAACACCCCCCACACACACACACATAAAAACTGCTCCATCAGTCCAACCCCACCCCCTCACACACACATAAACACTGCCCCATCACTCCAACCACCCCCCCCCCACACACACACACATAACACTGCCCCATCACTCCAACCACCCCCACACACACACACATAAACACTGCCCAATCACTCCAACCACCCCCCACACACACACATAAACACTGCCTCCTCACTCCAACCACCCCCCCCCCCACACACACACACATAAACACTGCCCCATCGCTCCAACACCCCCCACACACACACACATAAACACTGCACCATCACTCCAACACCCCCCACACACACACATATAAACACTGCACCATGACTCCAACACCCCCAACACACACAAACACATAAACATATAAACACTGCCCAATCACTCCAACTCCCCAACACACACACACACATAAACACTGCCCCATCACTCCAACCACCCCCACCCACACACACGCACACTCACATAAACACTGTCCCATCAATCCAACCACCCCCACCCACACACACACACACACACACACATAAACACTGCCCCATCACTCCAACACCCGCCCACACACACACATAAACACAGCCCCATCACGCCAACCTCCCACCAATACACACACAGACATAAACACTGCCCCATCACTCCAAACCCCCCCCCACACACACACACACACCACACATAAACACTGCCCCATCAGTACAACACACCCCCCCGTACACACACACATAAAAACTGCTCCATCACTCCAACCCCCCCCAACACACACACATAAACACTGCCCCATCACTCCAACCACCCCCCCACACACACGCACAATCACATAAGCACTGTCCCATCACTCCAACCACCCCCACCCACACACACACACACACACACACACACACACACACACGCACACACATAAACACTGCCCCATCACTCCAACACCCCCCCCCACACACACATAAACAATGCCCCATCACTCCAACCACCACCCACACAGACACACACACATAAACACTGCCCCATCACTCCAATACCCCCCCACACACACACACACATAAACACTGCCCCATCACGCCAACCCCCCACCAATACACACACACACATAAAGACTACCCCATCACTCCAAACCCCCCCCCACACACACACACAATAAACACTGCCCCATCACTCCAACACACCCCCCCCCACCAATACACACACACATAAACACTGCCCCATCACTCCAACACACCCCCCCCCCCACACACACACACACATAAACACAGCCCCATCACTCCAACACACCCCCCCACACACACACACACACATAAACACTGCCCCATCAGTACAACACCTCTCCACACACACATAAACACTGCCCCAACACTCCAACCGCCCAACCACACAAACAAATACACAGCCCCATCACTCCAACCCCCCGACCCCACACACACACACATAAACACTGCCCCATCACTCCAACCCCCCCACCCCACACACGCACACATAAACACTGCCCCATCACTCCAAACCCCCCACCCCACACACACACACATAAACACTGCCCCATCACTCCAACCCCCCCACCCCACACACACACACATAAACACAGCCCCATCACTCCAACACCCCCCCCACACACACACACACATAAACACTGCCCCATCAATCCAACCCCCCCCCCCCACACACACATACACACATAAACACTGCCCCATCACTACAACGCCCCCCCCCAACACATACACACATAAACACTGCCCCATCACTACAACGCCCCCCCCAACACATACACACATAAACACTGCCCCATCACTCCAACCCCCCCCCACACAGGCACATAAACACTGCCCCATCACTCCAAACCCCCCCCCCACAAACACACACATAAACACTGCCCCATCACTCCAACACCCCCCACACACATATAAAAACTGCCCCATCACTCCAACCACCCCCACCCACACACACGCACACTCACATAAACACTGTCCCATCACTCCAACCACCCCCACCCACACACACACACAATAAACACTGCCCCATCACTCCAACACACCCCCCCACCAATACACACACACATAAACACTGCCCCATCAGTACAACACCTCTCCACACACACATAAACACTGCCCCATCACTCCAACGCCCCCCCCATGCACAAACACTCATAAACACTGCCCCATCCGTCCAACCCCCCCCCACACAGACGCACATAAACTCTGCCCCAACACTCCAACCGCCCAACCACACACACAAATACACAGCCCCATCACTCCAACCCCCCCACCCCACACACACACACATAAACACTGCCCCATCACTCCAACCCCCCCACCCCACACACGCACACATAAACACTGCCCCATCACTCCAACCCCCCCACCCCACACACACACACATAAACACTGCCCCATCACTCCAACCCCCCCACCCCACACACACACACATAAACACAGCCCCATCACTCCAACACCCCCCCCACACACACACACACATAAACACTGCCCCATCAATCCAACCCCCCCCC
>JANJGN010002416.1:0-72041 GCA_026770705.1 Isurus oxyrinchus
CCACCCACCCGCCCAGCCCCTCGCTCATTTAGCCACCCACCCGCCCAGCCCCTCGCTCATTTACCCACCCACCCGCCCACCCCCTCGCTCATTTACCAACCCTGCCGCCCAGCCCATCTCTCATTTACCCACCCACCCACCCAGCCACTCGCTCATTTACCCAACCACCCATACAGCCCCTCGCTCATTTACCCACCCACCCAAACAACCCCTCGCTCATTTAGCCACCCACCCCAACCAACCCCTCGCTCATTTACCCAACGACTCGGCCAGCCCCCCTCGCTCATTTACCCACCCACCCGCCAAGCCCCTCGCTCATTTACCCACTCACCCCGCCCAGCCCCTCGCTCATTTACCCACCCACCCGCCCAGCCCCTCGCTCATTTACCCACCCACCCCCGCCCCAGCCCCTCGCTCATTTACCCACCCACCCGGCCAGCCCCTCGCTTATTTACCCACCAACCCGCCCAGCCCCTCGCTCATTTACCCACCCACCCGTCCAGCCACTCGCACATTTACCCCACCCAACCCGCCCAGCCCCCTCTCTCATTTACCCACCCACTCGCCCAGCCCCTCTCTCATTTACCCACCCACCCCACAAAACCCTCGCTCATTTACCCACCCCAGCCAACAAGCCCCTCGCACATTTACCCACCCACCATCCCAGACCTCTCGCTCATTTACGCACCCACCCTCCCATGCAGCCCTTCGCTCATTTACTCACCCACCCACCCAGCCCCTCGCTCATTTACCCACCCACCCATCCAGCCCCTCGCTCATTTATCCACCCACCCACCCAGCCCATCACTCATTTATTCACCAACCCACCCAGCCCCCTCGCATATTTACCCACCCATCCACCCACCCAGCCCCTCGCTCATTTACCCACCCACCCACCCAGCCCCTCGCTCATTTACCCACCCACCCACCCAGCCCCTCGCTCATTTACACACCCACCCACCCAGCCCATCGTTCATTTACCCACCCACCAACGCAGCCCCTCGCTCATTAACCCACCCACCCACCCAGCCCCTCGCTCATTTACCCACCCACCCACCCTGCCCATCGTTCATCTTACCCACCCACCAACCCAGCCCATTGCTCTTTTTCCCACCCTTCCACACAGCCCCTCGCTCATTTACCCACCCACCCTGCCCCTCGCTCATTTACTCACCCACCCACCCACTCTGCCCCTCGCTCTTTTACCCATCAAACCAAACTCCCCCTCACTCACTTATGCACACTCCCACCCAGCATCTCGTACATTTTCCCACCAAACCACCCACCCAGCCCCTCATTCATTTACGCACCCCTCCCACCCAGCATCTCGCACATTAACCCACTCTCCGACCCACCCACCCAGTGCCTCGCTCATTTATCCAACCACCCACCCAACCCTTCGCTCATTTATTCACCAGCCCACCCAGCCCCTCGCTCATTTACCCACCCACCCGCCCAGCCCCTTGCAAATTTACCCACCCACACGCCCAGCCCCTCGCTCATTTACCCAGCCACCCGCCCAGCCCTTCGAACATTTACCACCCCCACCCGCCCAGCCCCTCGCTCATTTACCCATCCACCCACCCAGCCCCTCGCTCATTTACCCAGCCACCCCGCCCAGCCCCTCGCTCATTTACCCACTCACCCGCGCAGCCCCCCTCGCTCATTTACCCGACCCCCTGCCCAGCCCATCGCTCATTTACCCACCCACCAGCCCAGCAGCTCGCTCATTTACCCACCCACCCGTCCTGCCCCTCGCTCATTTACCCACCCATCAACCCAGCCCATCGCTCATTTACCCACCCTCCCACATAGCCCCTCGCTCATTTACCCACCCGCCCTGCCCCTCAATTCATTTACCACCCCACCCCGCCCAGCCCCTCGCTCATTTACCCTCCCACCCACCCAAAATCTCGCGCATTTACCCACCCCACCCACCCACCCCGGCCCCCTCGCTCATTTAGCCACCCACCCACTCGGTCCCTCGCTCATTTACCCACCCACCCGCCAAGCCCCTCGCTCATTTACGCACCCACCCGCCCATCCCCTAGCTCATTTACCCAACACCCCACCCAGCTTCTCGTTCATTTGCTCACCCACCCACCCAGCCCCCTCGCTCATTTACCCACCCCCACCGCCCAGTCGCTCGCTAATTTACCCCACCCACCTGCCCAGCCCCTCGTTAATTTACCCCAGACACCCACGCACACACCCCAGACCCTCGCTCATTTACCCACCCACCCCGCCTAGCCCCTCGCGCATTTACCCACCCACCCGCCCAGCCCCTCGCTCACTTACCCACCAACCCCGCCCAGCCCTTCGCACATTTACCCCCCCCACCCCGGCCAGCCCCTCGTTCATGTACCCACCCACCCGCCCAGCCGCACGCTCATGTGCCCACCCATCCGCCCAGCCCCTCGCTCATTTACCCACCCACCTGCCCAGCCCCTCGCTCAATTACCCACCCACACCGCCCAGCCCCTCGCTCATTTACCCACCCACCCTCCCAGCCCCTCGCTCATTTACCCACCCACCCACCCAGCCCCTCGCTCATTTACCCACCTACCCACCCAATCCCACGCGCATTTACCCGCCCCACACGCTCAGCACCTCGCTCATTTACCCCGCCCACCTGCCCAGCCCCTCGCTCATTTACCCCGCCCACCCGCCCAGCCCATAGCTCATATCCCCGCCCACCCCGCTCAGCCCCTCGCTCATTTACCCGCCCACCCGCCCAGCCCCTCGCTCATTTACCCGCCCACCCCGCCCAGCCCCTCGCTCATTTACCCACCCACCCGCCCAGCCCCTCGCTCATTTACCCAACCACCCGCCCTGCCCCTCGCTCATTTACCCCACCCACACGCACAGCCGCTCACATCATTTACCCACCCATCCGCCCAGCCCCTCGCTCATTTACCCACCCACCCCGCCCAGCCCCCTCGCTAATTTACCCACCCACCCGCCCAGACCCTCGCTCATTTACCCACACTCCCACCAAGCCCCTCGCTCATTTACCCACCCACCCGCCCAGCCCCTCGCTCTTTTACCCACATACCCACCCAGCCCCTAACTCATTTACCCACCTACCCACACAAAACCTTGCGCATTAACCCACCCCCCCCACCCGCCCTGACCCTCGCTCATTTACCTACCACCCACCCAGCCCATAGCTCATTTACCCACCAACCCACACAAAACCTCGCGCATTTACCCACACACCCCAACCACCCAGCCCCTCGCTCAATACCCACCCACCCGCCCAGGCCCTCGCTCATTTACCCACCCACCCGCCCAGCCCCTCGCTCATTTACCCACCCACCCCGCCCAGCCCTCGCTCATTTACCCACACACCCGCCCAGCCCTTCGCTCATTTACCCACCTTCCCACCCAGCCCCTCGCGCATTTACCCCACCCACACGCCCAGCAACTCGCTCATTTAACCAGCCACCCGCCCAGCCCCTCGCTCATTTACCCACCCACCAACCCAGCCCATCGCTCATTTACCCACCCTCCCACATAGCCCCTCGCTCATTTACCCACCCGCCCTGCCCCTCAATCATTTACCACCCCACCCGCCCAGCCCCTCGCTCATTTACCCTCCCACCCACCAAAATCTCGCGCATTTACCCACCCACCCACCCACCCGGCCCCTCGCTCATTTAGCCACCAACCCACTCGGTCCCTCGCTCATTTACCCACCCACCCGCCAAGCCCCTCGCTCATTTACGCACCCACCCGCCCATCCCCTAGCTCATTTACCCAACACCTCACCCAGCTTCTCGTTCATTTGCTCACCCAACCACCCAGCCCCTCGATCATTTACCCACCCACCCGCCCAGCTCGCTCGCTAATTTACCCACCCACCTGCCCAGCCCCTCGTTAATTTACCCAGACACCCACGCACACACCCAGACCCTCGCTCATTTACCCACCCACCCGCCTAGCCCCTCGCACATTTACCCCACCCACCCGCCCAGCCCCGTCGCTCATTTACCCACCAACCCGCCCAGCCCTTCGCACATTTACCCCCCCCCACCCCGGCCAGCCCCTCGCTCATGTACCCACCCACCCGCCCAGCCGCTCGCTCATGTACCCACCCACCCGCCCAGCCCCTCGCGCAATTACCCACCCACCCGCCCCAGCCCCTCGCTCATTTACCCACCCAACCTCCCAGCCCCTCGCTCATTTACCCACCCACCCACCCAGCCCCTCGCTCATTTACCCACCTACCCACCCAATCCCCTCGCGCATTTACCCGCCCACACGCTCAGCCCCCTCGCTCATTTACCCGCCCACCCGCCCAGCCCCTCACTCATTTACCCACCCACCCGCACAGCCGCTCGCTCATTTACCCACCCACCCGCCCAGCCCCTCGCTCATTTACCCACCCACCCCGCCCAGCCCCTCGCTCATTTACCCACCCACCCGCCCAGCCCCTCGCTCATTTACCCACCCACCCCGCCCAGCCCCTCGCTCATTTACCCACCCACCCGCCCAGCCCCCTCGTCATTTACCCACCCACCCGCCCAGCCCCTCGCTCATTTACCCACCCACCCGCCCAGCCCTTCGCTCATTTACCCACCCACCCACCGAGCCCCTCGCTCATTTGCCCAACCACACTCAAAGCCAATCGCTCATTTACCCACCCACCCGCCCAGACCCTCGCTCATTTACCCACACCTCCCACCAAGCCCCTAGCTCATTTACCCACCCACCCGCCCAGCCCCTCGCTCATTTACCCACATACCCACCCAGACCCTAACTCATTTACCCACCTACCCACACAAAACCTCACGCATTAACCCACCCCCACACCCGCCCTGACCCTCGCTCATTTACCTACCCACCCCTCCCAGCCCATAGCTCATTTACCCACCAACCCACACAAAACCTCGCGCATTTACCCACACACCCAACCACCCGGCCCCTCGCTCATTTAGCCACCCACTCGCCCAGCCCCTCGCTCATTTACCCAACCACCCGCCCAGCCCCTCATTCATTTACCCACCCACCCGCCCAGCCACTCGCTCATTTACCCACCCACCCGCCCAGCCCCCTCACTCATTTGCGCACCCATGCGCGCAGCCACCAGCACATTTACCCTCGCACCCGCCCAGCCCCTCGCTCAATTACCCACCCACCCGCCCAGGCCCTCGCTCATTACCCACCCACCCGCCCAGCCCCTCGCTCATTTACCCACCCACCCGCCCAGCCACTCGCTCATTTACCCACCCACCCGCCCAGCCCTCGCTCATTTACCCACCCACCCCGCCCAGCCCTCGCTCATTTACCCACCCACCCCGCCCAGCCCATCGCTCATTTACCCACCCTCCCCACACAGCCCCTCGCTCATTTACCCACCCAGCCGCCCAGCAACTCCCTCATTTACCCACCCACCCGCCCAGCCCCTCGCTCATTTACCCACCCACCCACCCAGCCCCTCGCACATTTAGCCACCCACAACTCCCAGCCCTTCGCTCATTTACCCACCTTCCTGCCCAGCCCCTCGCGCATTTACCCACCCACACGCCCAGCAACTCGCTCATTTACCCACACTCCCACCAAGCCCCTAGCTCATTTTACCCACCCACCCGCCCAGCCCCTCGCTCATTTACCCACATACCCACCCAGACCCTAACTCATTTACCCACCTACCCACACAAAACCTCGCGCATTAACCCACCCCCACACCCGCCCTGACCCTCGCTCATTTACCTACCCACCCTCCCAGCCCATAGCTCATTTACCCACCAACCCACACAAAACCTCGCGCATTTACCCACACACACCCAACCACCCGGCCCCTCGCTCATTTAGCCACCCCACTCGCCCAGCCCCTCGCTCATTTACCCAACCACCCGCCCAGCCCCTCATTCATTTACCCACCCACCCGCCCAGCCACTCGCTCATTTACCCACCCACCCGCCCAGCCCCTCACTCATTTGCGCACCCATGCGCGCAGCCACCAGCACATTTACCCACGCACCCGCCCAGCCCCTCGCTCAATTACCCACCCACCCGCCCAGGCCCTCGCTCATTTACCCACCCACCCGCCCAGCCCCTCGCTCATTTACCCACCCACCCGCCCAGCCACTCGCTCATTTACCCACCCACCCCGCCCAGCCCTCGCTCATTTACCCACCCACCCGCCCAGCCCTCGCTCATTTACCCCACCCACCCGCCCAGCCCATCGCTCATTTACCCACCCACCCGCCCAGCCCCTCGCTCATTTACCCACCCACCCCACCCAGCCCCTCGCACATTTAGCCACCCACACTCCCAGCCCTTCGCTCATTTACCCACCTTCCTGCCCAGCCCCTCGCGCATTTACCACCCCACACGCCCAGCAACTCGCTCATTTACCCAGCCACCCGCGCAGCCCCTCGCTCATTTACCCACCCAACTGCGCAGCCCCCTCGCACATTTACCCACACAGACGCCCAGCACCTCGCTCATTTACCCATCCAACCGCCCAGTCCCCTCGCTCATTTACCCACCCACCCCGCCAAGCCCCTCGCTCATTTACCCACCCACCCGCCCAGCCCCTCGCTCATTTACCCACCCACCCGCCCAGCCCCTCGCTCCTTTACCCACCCACCCACCCAGCCCCTCGCACGTTTAGCCACCCACACTCCCAGCCCATCGCTCATTTATCCACCTACCCCGCCCAGACCCCTCGCTCATTTACCCACCCACCCGCCCAGCCCCTCGCTCATTTACCCACCCAACCACCGAGCCCCTCGCTCATTGACCCTCTCACCCCGCAAAGCCCCTCGCTCATTTATCCACCCCCCAACCCAGCCCATCGCACATTTACCCACCCTCCCACATAGCCCCTCGCTCATTTATCCACCCACCCAGCCCCTCGCTCATTTACCCTCCCACCCACCCAGCCCCTCGCTCATTTAACCTCCCACCCACCCAGCCTCCCAACTCATTTACACACCCACCCACCCACTCAGCCCCTCGCTCATTTACCCATCAACTCAAACAACCCCCCTCTCATTTACGCACACTCCCACCCAGCATCTCGCACATTTTCCCACCAAACCACCGACCCAGCCCCTCGTTCATTTATCCACCCTCCCACCCAGCATCTCACACATTTACCCACCCACCAACCCACCCACACAGCCCCTCGCTCATTTACCCTCTCACCCATCCAGTGCCTCGCTCATTTACCCAAAATCCCACCCAGCCTCTCATTCCTTTACCCCAAACACCCACCCCAGCCACTAGCTCATTTACCCACCCACCCGCCGAGCCCCTCGCGCATTTACCCACCCACCCACCCAGCCCCTCGCCTCATTTACCCAAACACCCCACGCACACAACCAGACCCTCGCTCATTTAACCCACCCACCGACCCCAGCCCCTCGCGCATTTACCCACCCACACGCCCAGCCCCTCGTTCATTTACCCAGCCACCCGACCAGCCCTTCACACATTTACCCCCCCCACCCTCCCAGCCCCTCGCTCATTTACCCACCCACCCACCCAACCCCTCGCTCATTTACCCACCCACCCGCCCAGCCCCTCGCTCATTTACCCACCCACCCGCGCAGCCCCTCGCTCATTTACCCGACCACCTGCCCAGCCCATCGCTCATTTACACACCCACCAGCCCAGCCCCTCGCTCATTTACCCCACCCACCCGCCCTGCCCCTCGCTCATTTACCCACCCACCCACCCAGCCCCTAGCTCATTTACCCACCTAACTACCCAATTCGACGCGCATTTACCCACCCACACGCTCAGCCCCCTCGCTCGTTTACACGCCCACCCGCCCAGCCCCCTCGCTCGTTTACCTGCCCACACGCCCAGCCCCTCGCTCGTTTACCCACCCACCCGCCCAGCCCCTCGCTCGTTTACCCACCCACCCGCCCAGCCCCTCGCTCGTATACCCACCCACCCATTCCCTCACTCATTTACGCACCTACGCGCCCAGCCCCTAGCACATTTACAAACCCACCCCGCCCAGCCACTCGCTCATTTACCCACCCACCCGCCTAGCCCCTCGCTCATTTACCCACCCACCTGCCCAGCCCCTCGCTCATTTACCCACCCTCCCACACAGCCCATCGCTCATTTACCCACCCACCAACCCAGCCCATCGCTCATTTACCCACCCTCCCACACAGCCCTTCGCTCATTTACCCACCCACCCTGCCCCTCGCTCATTTACTCACCCACCCACCCACTCAGCCCCTCGCTCATTTACCCATCAACCCAAACTCCCCCTCGCTCACTTACGCACACTCCCACCCAGCATCTCGCACATTTTCCCACCAAACCACCCACCCAGCCCCTCGTTCATTTACCCACCCTCCCACCCAGCATCTCGCACATTAACCCACCCACCGACCCACCCACATAGCCCCTCACTCATTTACCCTCTCACCCACCCAGTGCCTCGCTCATTTATCCAACCACCCACCCAACACATCGCCCATTTATTCACCAGACCACCCAAACCCTCGCTCATTTAGCCAATCACACACGCACACACACAGACCCTCGCTCATTTACCCACATACCCGCCCAGCCCCTCGTGCATTTACCCACCCATACGCCCAGCCCCTCGTTCATTTACCCGCCCACCCGCCCTGCCCCTCGCTCATTTACCCACCCACCCGCCCAGCCCCTCGCTCATTTACCCACCCACCCTCCCAGCCCCTCGCTCATTTACCCACCCACCCACCCAGCCCCTCGCTCATTTACCCACCTACCCACCCAATCCCTCGCGCATTTACCCGCCCACACGCTCAGCACCTCGCTCATTTACCCGCCCACCTGCCCAGCCCCTCGCTCATTTACCCGCCCACCCCGCCCAGCCCATAGCTCATATCCCCGCCCACCCGCTCAGCCCCTCGCTCATTTACCCGCCCACCCGCCCAGCCCCTCGCTCATTTACCCGCCCACCCGCCCAGCCCCTCGCTCATTTACCCGCCCACCCGCCCAGCCCCTCGCTCATTTACCCACCCACCCCGCCCAGCCCCTCGCTCATTTACCCAACCACCCGCCCTGCCCCTCGCTCATTTACCCACCCACCCGCACAGCCGCTCGCTCATTTACCCACCCATCCGCCCAGCCCCTCGCTCATTTACCCACCCACACCGCCCAGCCCCTCGCTAATTTACCCACCCACCCGCCCAGACCCTCGCTCATTTACCCACACTCCCACCAAGCCCCTTGCTCATTTACCCACCCACCCGCCCAGCCCCTCGCTCATTTACCCACATACCCACCCAGCCCCTAACTCATTTACCCACCTACCCACACAAAACCTTGCGCATTAACCCACCCCCCCACCCGCCCTGAACCTCGCTCATTTACCTACCACCCACCCAGCCCATAGCTCATTTATCCACCAACCCACACAAAACCTCGCGCATTTACCCACACAACCAACCACCCAGCCCCTCGCTCAATTACCCACCCACCCGCCCAGGCCCTCACTCATTTACCCACCCACCCGCCCAGCCCCTCGCTCATTTACCCACCCACCCGCCCAGCCCCTCGCTCATTTACCCACTCACCCGCCCAGCCCTCGCTCATTTACCCACACACCCGCCCAGCCCTTCGCTCATTTACCCACCTTCCCACCCAGCCCCTCGCGCATTTACCCACCCACACGCCCAGCAACTCGCTCATTTAACCAGCCACCCGCCCAGCCCCTCGCTCATTTACCCACCCACCAACCCAGCCCATCGCTCATTTACCCACCCTCCCACATAGCCCCTCGCTCATTTACCCACCCGCCCTGCCCCTCAATCATTTACCACCCCACCCGCCCAGCCCCTCGCTCATTTACCCTCCCACCCACCCAAAATCTCGCGCATTTACCCACCCACCCACCCACCCGGCCCCTCGCTCATTTAGCCACCCACCCACTCGGTCCCTCGCTCATTTACCCACCCACCCGCCAAGCCCCTCGCTCATTTACGCACCCACCCGCCCATCCCCTAGCTCATTTACCCAACACCTCACCCAGCTTCTCGTTCATTTGCTCACCCACCCACCCAGCCCCTCGATCATTTAACCACCCACCCGCCCAGTCGCTCGCTAATTTACCCACCCACCTGCCCAGCCCCTCGTTAATTTACCCAGACACCCACGCACACACCCAGACCCTCGCTCATTTACCCACCCACCCGCCTAGCCCCTCGCGCATTTACCCACCCACCCGCCCAGCCCCTCGCTCATTTACCCACCAACCCGCCCAGCCCTTCGCACATTTACGCCCCCCAACCTGCCAGCCCCTCGCTCATGTACCAACCCACCCGCCCAGCCGCTCGCTCATGTACCCACCCACCCGCCCAGCCCCTCGCGCAATTACCCACCCACCCGCCCAGCCCCTCGCTCATTTACCCACCCAACCTCCCAGCCCCTCGCTCATTTACCCACCCACCCACCCAGCCCCTCGCTCATTTACCCACCTACCCACCCAATCCCTCGCGCATTTACCCGCCCACACGCTCAGCCCCTCGCTCATTTACCCGCCCACCCGCCCAGCCCCTCGCTCATTTACCCGCCCAACCGCCCAGCCCATAGCTCATATCCCCGCCCACCTGCCCAGCCCCTCGCTCATTTACCCGCCCACCCGCCCAGCCCCTCGCTCATTTACCCGCCCACCCGCCCAGCCCCTCGCTCATTTACCCCACCACCCGCCCTGCCCCTCGCTCATTTACCCACCCACCCGCACAGCCGCTCGCTCATTTACCCACCCACCCGCCCAGCCCCGCGCTCATTTACCCACCCACCCGCCCAGCCCCTCGCTCATTCACCCACCCACCCGCCCAGCCCCTCGCTCATTTACCCACCCACCCGCCCAGCCCCTCGCTCATTTACCCACCCACCCGCCCAGCCCCTCGTCATTTACCCACCCACCCGCCCAGCCCCTCGCTCATTTACCCACCCACCCGCCCAGCCCTTAGCTCATTTACCCACCCACCCACCCAGCCCCTCGCTCATTTGCCCAACCACACTCAAAGCCAATCGCTCATTTACCCACCCACCCGCCCAGACCCTCGCTCATTTACCCACACTCCCACCAAGCCCCTAGCTCATTTACCCACCCACCCGCCCAGCCCCTCGCTCATTTACCCACATACCCACCCAGCCCCTAACTCATTTACCCACCTACCCACACAAAACCTCGCGCATTAACCCACCCCCCCAACCGCCCTGACCCTCGCTCATTTACCTACCCACCCACCCAGCCCATAGCTCATTTACCCACCAACCCACACAAAACCTCGCGCATTTACCCACACACCCAACCACCCGGCCCCTCGCTCATTTAGCCACCCACTCGCCCAGCCCCTCGCTCATTTACCCAACCACCCGCCCAGCCCCTCATTCATTTACCCACCCACCCGCCCAGCCACTCGCTCATTTACCCACCCACCCGCCCAGCCCCTCACTCATTTGCGCACCCATGCGCGCAGCCACCAGCACATTTACCCACGCACCCGCCCAGCCCCTCGCTCAATTACCCACCCACCCGCCCAGGCCCTCGCTCATTTACACACCCACCCGCCCAGCCCCTCGCTCATTTACCCACCCACCCGCCCAGCCACTCGCTCATTTACCCACCCACCCCGCCCAGCCACTCGCTCATTTACCCACCCACCCGCCCAGCCCTCGCTCATTTACCCACCCTCCCGCCCAGCCCTCGTTCATTTACCCACCCACCCGCCCTGCCCATCGCTCATTTACCCACCCACCCGCCCAGCCCCTCGCTCATTTACCCACCCAGCCGCCCAGCAACTCCCTCATTTACCCACCCACCCGCCCAGCCCCTCGCTCATTTACCCACCCACCCACCCAGCCCCTCGCACATTTAGCCACCCACACTCCCAGCCCTTCGCTCATTTACCCACCTTCCCGCCCAGCCCCTCGCGCATTTACCCACCCACACGCCCAGCAACTCGCTCATTTACCCAGCCACCCGCGCAGCCCCTCGCTCATTTACCCACCCAACCGCGCAGCCCCTCGCACATTTACCCACACAGACGCCCAGCACCTCGCTCATTTACCCATCCAAACGCCCAGTCCCTCGCTCATTTACCCACCCACCCGCCAAGCCCCTCGCTCATTTACCCACCCACCCGCCCTGCCCCTCGCTCATTTACCCACCCACCCGCACAGCCGCTCGCTCATTTACCCACCCACCCGCCCAGCCCCTCGCTCATTTACCCACCCACCCGCCCAGCCCCTCGCTCATTTACCCACCCACCCGCCCAGCCCTTTGCACATTTACCCACCCACCCGCCCAGCCCCTCGTTCATTTACCCACCCACCCTCCCAGCCCCACGCTCATTTTCCCACCCACCCGCCCAGCCCCTCGCTCATTTACCCACCCACCCGCCCAGCCCCTCGCTCATTTGCCCACCCACCCACCCAGCCCCTCGCTCATTTGCCCAACCACACTCAAAGCCAATCGCTCATTTACCCACCCACCCGCCCAGACCCTCGCTCATTTACCCACCCTCCCACACAGCCCTTCGCTCATTTACCCACCCACCCTGCCCCTCGCTCATTTACTCACCCACCCACCCACTCAGCCCCTCGCTCATTTACCCATCAACCCAAACTCCCCCTCGCTCACTTACGCACACTCCCACCCAGCATCTCGCACATTTTCCCACCAAACCACCCACCCAGCCCCTCGTTCATTTACCCACCCTCCCACCCAGCATCTCGCACATTAACCCACCCACCGACCCACCCACATAGCCCCTCACTCATTTACCCTCTCACCCACCCAGTGCCTCGCTCATTTATCCAACCACCCACCCAACACATCGCCCATTTATTCACCAGACCACCCAAACCCTCGCTCATTTAGCCAATCACACACGCACACACAAAGACCCTCGCTCATTTACCCACATACCCGCCCAGCCCCTCGTGCATTTACCCACCCATACGCCCAGCCCCTCGTTCATTTACCCGCCCACCCGCCCTGCCCCTCGCTCATTTACCCACCCACCCGCCCAGCCCCTCGCTCATTTACCCACCCACCCTCCCAGCCCCTCGCTCATTTACCCACCCACCCACCCAGCCCCTCGCTCATTTACCCACCTACCCACCCAATCCCTCGCGCATTTACCCGCCCACACGCTCAGCACCTCGCTCATTTACCCGCCCACCTGCCCAGCCCCTCACTCATTTACCCGCCCACCCGCCCAGCCCATAGCTCATATCCCCGCCCACACCGCTCAGCCCCTCGCTCATTTACCCGCCCACCCGCCCAGCCCCTCGCTCATTTACCCGCCCACCCGCCCAGCCCCTCGCTCATTTACCCGCCCACCCGCCCAGCCCCTCGCTCAATTACCCACCCACCCGCCCAGCCCCTCGCTCATTTACCCAACCACCCGCCCTGCCCCTCGCTCATTTACCCACCCACCCGCACAGCCGCTCGCTCATTTACCCACCCATCCGCCCAGCCCCTCGCTCATTTACCCACCCACCCGCCCAGCCCCTCGCTAATTTACCCACCCACCCGCCCAGACCCTCGCTCATTTACCCACACTCCCACCAAGCCCCTTGCTCATTTACCCACCCACCCGCCCAGCCCCTCGCTCATTTACCCACATACCCACCCAGCCCCTAACTCATTTACCCACCTACCCACACAAAACCTTGCGCATTAACCCACCCCCCCACCCGCCCTGAACCTCGCTCATTTACCTACCACCCACCCAGCCCATAGCTCATTTATCCACCAACCCACACAAAACCTCGCGCATTTACCCACACAACCAACCACCCAGCCCCTCGCTCAATTACCCACCCACCC
This sequence comes from Isurus oxyrinchus, assembly GCA_026770705.1. NCBI lineage: Eukaryota > Metazoa > Chordata > Chondrichthyes > Lamniformes > Lamnidae > Isurus > Isurus oxyrinchus. The sequence continues at coordinate 13,808 of JANJGN010002416.1, forward strand.
GCCCAGGCCCTCACTCATTTACCCACCCACCCGCCCAGCCCCTCGCTCATTTACCCACCCACCCGCCCAGCCCCTCGCTCATTTACCCACCCACCCGCCCAGCCCTCGCTCATTTACCCACACACCCGCCCAGCCCTTCGCTCATTTACCCACCTTCCCACCCAGCCCCTCGCGCATTTACCCACCCACACGCCCAGCAACTCGCTCATTTAACCAGCCACCCCGCCCAGCCCCTCGCTCATTTACCCACCCACCAACCCAGCCCATCGCTCATTTACCCACCCTCCCACATAGCCCCTCGCTCATTTACCCACCCGCCCTGCCCCTCAATCATTTACCACCCCACCCGCCCAGCCCCTCGCTCATTTAACCTCCCACCCACCCAAAATCTCGCGCATTTACCCACCCACCCACCCACCCGGCCCCTCGCTCATTTAGCCACCCACCCACTCGGTCCCTCGCTCATTTACCCACCCACCCGCCAAGCCCCTCGCTCATTTACGCACCCACCCGCCCATCCCCTAGCTCATTTACCCAACACCTCACCCAGCTTCTCGTTCATTTGCTCACCCACCCACCCAGCCCCTCGATCATTTAACCACCCACCCGCCCAGTCGCTCGCTAATTTACCCACCCACCTGCCCAGCCCCTCGTTAATTTACCCAGACACCCACGCACACACCCAGACCCTCGCTCATTTACCCACCCACCCGCCTAGCCCCTCGCGCATTTACCCACCCACCCGCCCAGCCCCTCGCTCATTTACCCACCAACCCGCCCAGCCCTTCGCACATTTACGCCCCCCAACCTGCCAGCCCCTCGCTCATGTACCAACCCACCCGCCCAGCCCCTCGCTCATGTACCCACCCACCCGCCCAGCCCCTCGCGCAATTACCCACCCACCCGCCCAGCCCCTCGCTCATTTACCCACCCAACCTCCCAGCCCCTCGCTCATTTACCCACCCACCCACCCAGCCCCTCGCTCATTTACCCACCTACCCACCCAATCCCTCGCGCATTTACCCGCCCACACGCTCAGCCCCTCGCTCATTTACCCGCCCACCCCGCCCAGCCCCTCGCTCATTTACCCGCCCAACCGCCCAGCCCATAGCTCATATCCCCGCCCACCTGCCCAGCCCCTCGCTCATTTACCCGCCCACCCGCCCAGCCCCTCGCTCATTTACCCGCCCACCCGCCCAGCCCCTCGCTCATTTACCCGCCCACCCCGCCCAGCCCCTCGCTCATTTACCCCACCACCCGCCCTGCCCCTCGCTCATTTACCCACCCACCCGCACAGCCGCTCGCTCATTTACCCACCCACCCGCCCAGCCCCGCGCTCATTTACCCACCCACCCGCCCAGCCCCTCGCTCATTCACCCACCCACCCGCCCAGCCCCTCGCTCATTTACCCACCCACCCGCCCAGCCCCTCGCTCATTTACCCACCCACCCGCCCAGCCCCTCGTCATTTACCCACCCACCCGCCCAGCCCCTCGCTCATTTACCCACCCACCCGCCCAGCCCTTAGCTCATTTACCCACCCACCCACCCAGCCCCTCGCTCATTTGCCCAACCACACTCAAAGCCAATCGCTCATTTACCCACCCACCCGCCCAGACCCTCGCTCATTTACCCACACTCCCACCAAGCCCCTAGCTCATTTACCCACCCACCCGCCCAGCCCCTCGCTCATTTACCCACATACCCACCCAGCCCCTAACTCATTTACCCACCTACCCACACAAAACCTCGCGCATTAACCCACCCCCCCAACCGCCCTGACCCTCGCTCATTTACCTACCCACCCACCCAGCCCATAGCTCATTTACCCACCAACCCACACAAAACCTCGCGCATTTACCCACACACCCAACCACCCGGCCCCTCGCTCATTTAGCCACCCACTCGCCCAGCCCCTCGCTCATTTACCCAACCACCCGCCCAGCCCCTCATTCATTTACCCACCCACCCGCCCAGCCACTCGCTCATTTACCCACCCACCCGCCCAGCCCCTCACTCATTTGCGCACCCATGCGCGCAGCCACCAGCACATTTACCCACGCACCCGCCCAGCCCCTCGCTCAATTACCCACCCACCCGCCCAGGCCCTCGCTCATTTACACACCCACCCGCCCAGCCCCTCGCTCATTTACCCACCCACCCGCCCAGCCACTCGCTCATTTACCCACCCACCCGCCCAGCCACTCGCTCATTTACCCACCCACCCGCCCAGCCCTCGCTCATTTACCCACCCTTCCGCCCAGCCCTCGTTCATTTACCCACCCACCCGCCCTGCCCATCGCTCATTTACCCACCCACCCGCCCAGCCCCTCGCTCATTTACCCACCCAGCCGCCCAGCAACTCCCTCATTTACCCACCCACCCGCCCAGCCCCTCGCTCATTTACCCACCCACCCACCCAGCCCCTCGCACATTTAGCCACCCACACTCCCAGCCCTTCGCTCATTTACCCACCTTCCCGCCCAGCCCCTCACGCATTTACCCACCCACACGCCCAGCAACTCGCTCATTTACCCAGCCACCCGCGCAGCCCCTCGCTCATTTACCCACCCAACCGCGCAGCCCCTCGCACATTTACCCACACAGACGCCCAGCACCTCGCTCATTTACCCATCCAAACGCCCAGTCCCTCGCTCATTTACCCACCCACCCGCCAAGCCCCTCGCTCATTTACCCACCCACCCGCCCTGCCCCTCGCTCATTTACCCACCCACCCGCACAGCCGCTCGCTCATTTACCCACCCACCCGCCCAGCCCCTCGCTCATTTACCCACCCACCCGCCCAGCCCCTCGCTCATTTACCCACCCACCCGCCCAGCCCTTTGCTCATTTACCCACCCACCCGCCCAGCCCCTCGCTCATTTACCCACCCACCCTCCCAGCCCCACGCTCATTTTCCCACCCACCCGCCCAGCCCCTCGCTCATTTACCCACCCACCCGCCCAGCCCCTCGCTCATTTGCCCACCCACCCACCCAGCCCCTCGCTCATTTGCCCAACCACACTCAAAGCCAATCGCTCATTTACCCACCCACCCGCCCAGACCCTCGCTCATTTACCCACACTCCCACCAAGCCCCTAGCTCATTTACCCACCCACCCGCCCAGCCCCTCGCTCATTTACCCACATACCCACCCAGCCCCTAACTCATTTACCCACCTACCCACACAAAACCTCGCGCATTAACCCACCCCCCCACCCGCCCTGACCCTCGCTCATTTACCTGCCCACCCACCCAGCCTATAGCTCATTTACCCAACAACCCACACAAAACCTCGCGCATTTACCCACACACCCAACCACCCGGCCCCTCGCTCATTTACCCAACCACCCGCCCAGCCCCTCATTCATTTACCCACCCACCCGCCCAGCCACTCGCTCATTTACCCACCCACCCGCCCAGCCCCTCACTCATTTGCGCACCCATGCGCGCAGCCACGAGCACATTTACCCACGCACCCGCCCAGCCCCTCGCTCAATTACCCACCCACCCGCCCAGTCCCTCGCTCATTTACCCACCCACCCGCCCAGCCCCTCGCTCATTTACCCACCCACCCGCCCAGCCCCTCGCTCATTTACCCACCCACCCGCCCAGCCACTCGCTCATTTACCCACCCACCGGCCCAGCCACTCGCTCATTTACCCACCCACCTGCCCAGCCACTCGCTCATTTACCCACCCACCCGCCCAGCCCTCGCTCATTTACCCACCCACCGGCCCAGCCCTCGCTCATTTACCCACCCACCCGCCCAGCCCATTGCTCATTTACCCACCCAGCCGCCCAGCCCCTCGCTCATTTACCCACCCAGCCGCCCAGCAACTCCCTCATTTACCCACCCAACCGCCCAGCCCCTCGCTCATTTACCCACCCACCCACCCAGCCCCTCGCACATTTAGCCACCCACACTCCCAGCCCTTCGCTCATTTACCCACCTTCCCGCCCAGCCCCTCGCGCATTTACCCACGCACACGCCCAGCAACTCGCTCATTTACCCAGCCACCCGCGCAGCCCCTCGCTCATTTACCCACCCAACTGCGCAGCCCCTCGCACATTTACCCACACAGACGCCCAGCACCTTGCTCATTTACACATCCAACCGCCCAGTCCCTCGCTCATTTACCCACCCACCCGCCAAGCCCCTCGCTCATTTACCCACCCACCCGCCCAGCCCCTCGCTCATTTACCCACCCACCCGCCCAGCCCCTCGCTCCTTTACCCACCCACCCACCCAGCCCCTCGCACGTTTAGCCACCCACACTCCCAGCCCATCGCTCATTTATCCACCTACCCGCCCAGCACCTCGCTCATTTACCCACCCACCCGCCCAGCCCCTCGCTCATTTACCCACCCAACCACCGAGCCCCTCGCTCATTGACCCTCTCACCCGCAAAGCCCCTCGCTCATTTATCCACCCCCCAACCCAGCCCATCGCACATTTACCCACCCTCCCACATAGCCCCTCGCTCATTTATCCACCCACCCAGCCCCTCGCTCATTTACCCTCCCACCCACCCAGCCCCTCGCTCATTTAACCTCCCACCCACCCAGCCTCCCAACTCATTTACACACCCACCCACCCACTCAGCCCCTCGCTCATTTACCCATCAACTCAAACAACCCCCCTCTCATTTACGCACACTCCCACCCAGCATCTCGCACATTTTCCCACCAAACCACCGACCCAGCCCCTCGTTCATTTATCCACCCTCCCACCCAGCATCTCACACATTTACCCACCCACCAACCCACCCACACAGCCCCTCGCTCATTTACCCTCTCACCCATCCAGTGCCTCGCTCATTTACCCAAACACCCACCCAGCCCCTCATTCCTTTACCCAAACACCCACCCAGCCACTAGCTCATTTACCCACCCACCCGCCCAGCCCCTCGCGCATTTACCCACCCACCCACCCAGCCCCTCTCTCATTTACCCAAACACCCACGCACACAACCAGACCCTCGCTCATTTACCCACCCACCGACCCAGCCCCTCGCGCATTTACCCACCCACACGCCCTGCCCCTCGTTCATTTACCCAGCCACCCGACCAGCCCTTCACACATTTACCCCCCCACCCTCCCAGCCCCTCGCTCATTTACCCACCCACCCACCCAACCCCTCGCTCATTTACCCACCCACCCGCCCAGCCCCTCGCTCATTTACCCACCCACCCGCGCAGCCCCTCGCTCATTTACCCGACCACCTGCCCAGCCCATCGCTCATTTACACACCCACAAGCCCAGCCCCTCGCTCATTTACCCACCCACCCGCCCTGCCCCTCGCTCATTTACCCACCCACCCGCCCTGCCCCTCGCTCATTTACCCACCCACCCTCCCTGCCCCTCGCTCATTTACCCACCCACCCACCCAGCCCCTAGCTCATTTACCCACCTAACTACCCAATTCCACGCGCATTTACCCACCCACACGCTCAGCCCCTCGCTCGTTTACACGCCCACCCGCCCAGCCCCTCGCTCGTTTACCTGCCCACACGCCCAGCCCCTCGCTCGTTTACCCACCCACCCGCCCAGCCCCTCGCTCGTTTACCCACCCAACCGCCCAGCCCCTCGCTCGTATACCCACCCACCCATTCCCTCACTCATTTACGCACCTACGCGCCCAGCCCCTAGCACATTTACAAACCCACCCGCCCGGCCACTCGCTCATTTACCCACCCACCCGCCTAGCCCCTCGCTCATTTACCCACCCACCTGCCCAGCCCCTCGCTCATTTACCCACCCTCCCACACAGCCCATCGCTCATTTACCCACCCACCAACCCAGCCCATCGCTCATTTACCCACCCTCCCACACAGCCCTTCGCTCATTTACCCACCCACCCTGCCCCTCGCTCATTTACTCACCCACCCACCCACTCAGCCCCTCGCTCATTTACCCATCAACCCAAACTCCCCCTCGCTCACTTACGCACACTCCCACCCAGCATCTCGCACATTTTCCCACCAAACCACCCACCCAGCCCCTCGTTCATTTACCCACCCTCCCACCCAGCATCTCGCACATTAACCCACCCACCGACCCACCCACATAGCCCCTCACTCATTTACACTCTCACCCACCCAGTGCCTCGCTCATTTATCCAACCACCCACCCAACACATCGCTCATTTATTCACCAGACCACCCAAACCCTCGCTCATTTACCCAAACACCCACGCACACACACAGACCCTCGCTCATTTACCCACATACCCGCCCAGCCCCTCGTGCATTTACCCACCCATACGCCCAGCCCCTCGTTCATTTACCCGCCCACCCGCCCTGCCCCTCGCTCATTTACCCACCCACCCGCCCAACCGCTCGCTCATTGACCCACCCAACCGCTCAGGCCTCGCTCATTTACCCACCCACCCGCCCAGCCCCTCGCTCATTTACCCACCCACCCGCCCAGCCCCTCGCTCATTTACACACCCACCCGCCCAGCCCCTCGCTCATTTACCCACCCATCCACCCAGCCCCTCGCTCATTTGCCCAACCACACTCAAAGCCAATCGCTCATTTACCCACCCCCCGCCCAGACCCTCGCTCATTTACCCACACTCCCACCAAACCCCTAGCTCATTTACCCACCCACCCGCCCAGCCCATCTCTCATTTACCCACATTCCTACCCAGCCGCTAGCTCATTTACCCACCTACCCACACAAAACCTCGCGCATTAACCCACCCCCGCACCCGCCCAGACCCTCGCTCATTTACCTACCCCCCCACCCAGCCCATAGCTCATTTACCCACCTAACCACACAAAACCTCGCGCATTTACCCACACACCCACCCAACCGGCCCCTCGCTCATTTAGCCACGCACCCACCCAACCATTCGCTCATTTACCCAACCACCCGCCCAGCCCCTCATTCATTTACCCACCCACCCGCCCAGCCCCTCGTTCATTTACCCACCCACCCGCCCAGCCCCACACTCATTTGCACACCAATGCGCACAGCCACGAGCACATTTGCCCACCCACCCGCCCAGCCCCTCGCTCAATTACCCACCCACCAACCCAGCCCATCGCTCATTTACCCACCCACCCTGCCCCTCGCTCATTTACTCACCCACCCACCCACTCAGCCCCTCGCTCATTTACCCATCAACCCAAACTCCCCCTCGCTCACTTACGCACACTCCCACCCAGCATCTCGCACATTTTCCCACCAAACCACCCACCCAGCCCCTCGTTCATTTACCCACCCTCCCACCCAGCATCTCGCACATTAACCCACCCACCGACCCACCCACATAGCCCCTCACTCATTTACCCTCTCACCCACCCAGTGCCTCGCTCATTTATCCAACCACCCACCCAACACATCGCTCATTTATTCACCAGACCACCCAAACCCTCGCTCATTTACCCAAACACCCACGCACACACACAGACCCTCGCTCATTTACCCACATAACCGCCCAGCCCCTCGTGCATTTACCCACCCATACGCCCAGCCCCTCGTTCATTTACCCGCCCACCCCGCCCTGCCCCTCGCTCATTTACCCACCCACCCGCCCAACCGCTCGCTCATTGACCCACCCAACCGCTCAGGCCTCGCTCATTTACCCACCCACCCGCCCAGCCCCTCGCTCATTTACCCACCCACCCGCCCAGCCCCTCGCTCATTTACACACCCACCCGCCCAGCCCCTCGCTCATTTACCCACCCATCCACCCAGCCCCTCGCTCATTTGCCCAACCACACTCAAAGCCAATCGCTCATTTACCCACCCCCCGCCCAGACCCTCGCTCATTTACCCACACTCCCACCAAACCCCTAGCTCATTTACCCACCCACCCGCCCAGCCCATCTCTCATTTACCCACATTCCCACCCAGCCGCTAGCTCATTTACCCACCTACCCACACAAAACCTCGCGCATTAACCCACCCCCGCACCCGCCCAGACCCTCGCTCATTTACCTACCCCCCCACCCAGCCCATAGCTCATTTACCCACCTAACCACACAAAACCTCGCGCATTTACCCACACACCCACCCAACCGGCCCCTCGCTCATTTAGCCACGCACCCACCCAACCATTCGCTCATTTACCCAACCACCCGCCCAGCCCCTCATTCATTTACCCACCCACCCGCCCAGCCCCTCGTTCATTTACCCACCCACCCGCCCAGCCCCACACTCATTTGCACACCAATGCGCACAGCCACGAGCACATTTGCCCACCCACCCGCCCAGCCCCTCGCTCAATTACCCACCCACCCGCCCAGGCACTCGCTCATTTACCCACCCACCCGCCCAGCCCCTCGCTCATTTACCCACCCAACCACCGAGCCCCTCGCTCATTGACCCTCCCACCCGCAAAGCCCCTCGCTCATTTATCCACCCCCCAACCCAGCCCATCGCACATTTACCCACCCTCCCACATAGCCCCTCGCTCATTTACCCACCCACCCAGCCCCACGCTCATTTACCCTCCCACACACCCAGCCCCTCGCTCATTTAACCTCCCACCCACCCAGCCCCTCGCTCATTTACCCATCAACTCAAACACCCCCCCTCTCATTTACGCACACTCCCACCCAGCATCTCGCACATTTTCCCACCAAACCACCGACCCAGCCCCTCGTTCATTTATCCACCCTCCCACCCAGCATCTCACACATTAACCCACCCACCAACCCACCCACAAAGCCCCTCGCTCATTTACCCTCTCACCCATCCAGTGCCTCGCTCATTTACCCACCCACCCGGCCAGCCCCTCGCTCATTTACCCACCCACACGCCCAGCCCCTCGCTCATTTACCCACCCACCCACCCAGCCCCTCGCTCATTTGCCCAACCACACTCAAAGCCAATCGCTCATTTACCCACCCACCCGCCCAGCCCCTCGCTCATTTACCCACATACCCACACAAAACCTCGCGCATTAACCCACCCCCCCACCCGCCCTGACCCTCGCTTATTTACCTACCCACCCACCCAGCCCATAGCTCATTTACCCACCAACCCACACAAAACCTCGCGCATTTACCCACACACCCAACCACCCGGCCCCTCGCTCATTTACCCAACCACCCGCCCAGCCACTCGCTCATTTACCCACGCACCCGCCCAGCCCCTCGCTCAATTACCCACCCACCCGCCCAGGCCCTCGCTCATTTACCCACGCACCCGCCCAGCCCCTCGCTCATTTACCCACCCACCCGCCCAGCCACTCGCTCATTTACCCACCCACCCGCCCAGCCCTCGCTCATTTACCCACCCACCAGCCCAGCCCTCGCTCATTTACCCACCCACCCGCCCAGCCCATCGCTCATTTACCCACCCACCCGCCCAGCCCCTCGCTCATTTACCCACCCACCCGCCCAGCAACTCCCTCATTTACCCACCCACCCGCCCAGCCCCTCGCTCATTTACCCTCCCACCCACCCAGCCCCTCGCACATTTAGCCACCCACACTCCCAGCCCTTCGCTCATTTACCCACCTTCCCGCCCAGCCCCTCGCGCATTTACCCACGCACACGCCCAGCCCCTCGCTCATTTACCCACATACCCACACAAAACCTCGCGCATTAACCCACCCCCCCACCCGCCCTGACCCTCGCTTATTTACCTACCCACCCACCCAGCCCATAGCTCATTTACCCACCAACCCACACAAAACCTCGCGCATTTACCCACACACCCAACCACCCCGGCCCCTCGCTCATTTACCCAACCACCCGCCCAGCCACTCGCTCATTTACCCACGCACCCGCCCAGCCCCTCGCTCAATTACCCACCCACCCGCCCAGGCCCTCGCTCATTTACCCACGCACCCGCCCAGCCCCTCGCTCATTTACCCACCCACCCGCCCAGCCACTCGCTCATTTACCCACCCACCCGCCCAGCCCTCGCTCATTTACCCACCCACCAGCCCAGCCCTCGCTCATTTACCCACCCACCCGCCCAGCCCATCGCTCATTTACCCACCCACCCGCCCAGCCCCTCGCTCATTTACCCACCCACCCGCCCAGCAACTCCCTCATTTACCCACCCACCCGCCCAGCCCCTCGCTCATTTACCATCCCACCCACCCAGCCCCTCGCACATTTAGCCACCCACACTCCCAGCCCTTCGCTCATTTACCCACCTTCCCGCCCAGCCCCTCGCGCATTTACCCACCCACACGCCCAGCCCCTCGCTCATTTACCCACATACCCACACAAAACCTCGCGCATTAACCCACCCCCCCACCCGCCCTGACCCTCGCTTATTTACCTACCCACCCACCCAGCCCATAGCTCATTTACCCACCAACCCACACAAAACCTCGCGCATTTACCCACACACCCAACCACCCGGCCCCTCGCTCATTTACCCAACCACCCGCCCAGCCACTCGCTCATTTACCCACGCACCCGCCCAGCCCCTCGCTCAATTACCCACCCACCCGCCCAGGCCCTCGCTCATTTACCCACGCACCCCGCCCAGCCCCTCGCTCATTTACCCACCCACCCGCCCAGCCACTCGCTCATTTACCCACCCACCCGCCCAGCCCTCGCTCATTTACCCACCCACCAGCCCAGCCCTCGCTCATTTACCCACCCACCCGCCCAGCCCATCGCTCATTTACCCACCCACCCGCCCAGCCCCTCGCTCATTTACCCACCCACCCGCCCAGCAACTCCCTCATTTACCCACCCACCCGCCCAGCCCCTCGCTCATTTACCCTCCCACCCACCCAGCCCCTCGCACATTTAGCCACCCACACTCCCAGCCCTTCGCTCATTTACCCACCTTCCCGCCCAGCCCCCTCGCGCATTTACCCACCCACACACGCCCAGCAACTCACTCATTTACCCAGCCACCCGCCCAGCCCCTCGCTCATTTACCCACCCAACCGCGCAGCCCCTCGCACATTTACCCAGACAGACGCCCAGCACATCGCTCATTTACCCATCCAACCGCCCAGCACCTCGCTCATTTACTCACCCACCCGCCAAGCCCCTCGCTCATTTACCCACCCACCCGCACAGCCGCTCGCTCATTTACCCAACCACCCGCCCAGCCCCTCGCTCATTTACCCACCCACCCGCCCAGCCCCTCGCTCATTTACCCACCCACCCGCCCAGCCCCTCGCTCATTTACCCACCCACCCGCCCAGCCCTTCGCTCATTTACCCACCCACCCGCCCAGCCCCTCGCTCATTTACCCACCCATCCGCCCAGCCCCCTCGCTCATTTACCCACCCACCCGCCCAGCCACTCGCTCATTTACCCACCCACCCACCCAGCCCCTCGCTCATTTGCCCAACCACACTCAAAGCCAATCGCTCATTTACCCACCCACCCGCCCAGACCCTCGCTCATTTACCCACATACCCACCCAGCCCCTAACTCATTTACCCACCTACCCACACAAAACCTTGCGCATTAACCCACCCCCCCCACCCGCCCTGAACCTCGCTCATTTAACTACCACCCACCCAGCCCATAGCTCATTTACCCACCAACCCACACAAAACCTCGCGCATTTACCCACACACCCAACCACCCAGCCCCTCGCTCAATTACCCACCCACCCGCCCAGGCCCTCGCTCATTTACCCACCCACCCGCCCAGCCCCTCGCTCATTTACCCACCCACCCACCCAGCCACTCGCTCATTTACCCACCCACCCGCCCAGCCCTCGCTCATTTACCCACGCACCAACCCAGCCCATCGCTCATTTACCCACCCTCCCACATAGCCCCTCGCTCATTTACCCACCCGCCCTGCCCCTCAATCATTTACCACCCCACCCGCCCAGCCCCTCGCTCATTTACCCTCCCACCCACCCAAAATCTCGCGCATTTACCCACCCACCCACCCACCCGGCCCCTCGCTCATTTAGCCACCCTCCCACTCGGTCCCTCGCTCATTTACCCACCCACCCGCCAAGCCCCTCGCTCATTTACGCACCCACCCGCCCATCCCCTAGCTCATTTACCCAACACGTCACCCAGCTTCTCGTTCATTTGCTCACCCACCCACCCAGCCCCTCGCTCATTTACCCACCCACCCCGCCCAGTCGCTCGCTAATTTACCCACCCACCTGCCCAGCCCCTCGTTAATTTACCCAGACACCCACGCACACACCCAGACCCTCGCTCATTTACCCACCCACCCGCCTAGCCCCTCGCGCATTTACCCACCAACCCGCCCAGCCCTTCGCACATTTACCCCCCCACCCGGCCAGCCCCTCGCTCATGTACCCACCCACCCGCCCAGCCGCTCGCTCATGTACCCAAACACCCGCCCAGCCCCTCGCTCAATTACCCACCCACCCGCCCAGTCCCTCGCTCATTTACCCACCCAACCTCCCAGCCCCTCGCTCATTTACCCACCCACCAACCCAGCCCCTCGCTCATTTACCCACCTACCCACCCAATCCCTCGCGCATTTACCCGCCCACACGCTCAGCCCCTCGCTCATTTACCCGCCCACCCCGCCCAGCCCCTCGCTCATTTACCCGCCCACCCGCCCAGCCCCTCGCTCATTTACCCACCCTCCCGCCCAGCCCCTCGCTCATTTACCCGCCCACCCGCCCAGCCCCTCGCTCATTTACCCAACCACCCGCCCTGCCCCTCGCTCATTTACCCACCCACCCGCACAGCCCCTCGCTCATTTACCCACCCACCCGCCCAGCCCCTCGCTCATTTACCCACCCACCCGCCCAGCCCTTCGCTCATTTACCCACCCACCCGCCCAGCCCCTCGCTCATTTACCCACCCACCAGCCCAGCCCCTCGCTCATTTACCCACCCACCCGCCCAGCCCCTCGCTCATTTACCCACCCACCCTCCCAGCCCCTCGCTCATTTGCCCAACCACACTCAAAGCCAATCGCTCATTTACCCACCCACCCGCCCAGACCCTCGCTCATTTACCCACACTCCCACCAAACCCCTAGCTCATTTACCCACCCACCCGCCCAGCCCCTCGCTCATTTACCCACATACCCACCCAGCCCCTAACTCATTTACCCACCTACCCACACAAAACCTCGCGCATTAACCCACCCCCCCACCCGCCCTGACCCTCGCTCATTTACCTACCCACCCACCCAGCCCATAGCTCATTTACCCACCAACCCACACAAAACCTCGCGCATTTACCCACACACCCAACCACCCGGCCCCTCGCTCATTTACCCAACCACCCGCCCAGCCACTCGCTCATTTACCCACCCACCCGCCCAGCCCCTCACTCATTTGCGCACCCACCCGCCCAGCAACTCGCTCATTTACCCACCCACCCGCCCAGCCCCTCGCTCATTTACCCACCCACCCGCCCAGCCCCTCGCTCATTTACCCACCCACCCGCCCAGACACTCGCTCATTTACCCACCCACCCGCCCAGCCCTCGCTCATTTACCCACCCACCAGCCCAGCCCTCGCTCATTTAACCACCCACCCGCCCAGCCCATCGCTCATTTACCCACCCACCCGCCCAGCCCCTCGCTCATTTACCCACCCACCCGCCCAGCAACTCCCTCATTTACCCACCCACCCGCCTAGCCCCTCGCTCATTTACCCTCCCACCCACCCAGCCCCTCGCACATTTAGCCACCCACACTCCCAGCCCTTCGCTCATTTACCCACCTTCCCGCCCAGCCCCTCGCGCATTTACCCACCCACACGCCCAGCAACTCGCTCATTTACCCAGCCACCCGCCCAGCCCCTCGCTCATTTACCCACCCAACCGCGCAGCCCCTCGCACATTTACCCACACAGACGCCCAGCACATCGCTCATTTACCCATCCAACCGCCCAGCACCTCGCTCATTTACTCACCCACCCGCCAAGCCCCTCGCTCATTTACCCACCCACCCGCACAGCCGCTCGCTCATTTACCCAACCACCCGCCCAGCCCCTCGCTCATTTACCCACCCACCCGCCCAGCCCCTCGCTCATTTACCCACCCACCCGCCCAGCCCCTCGCTCATTTACCCACCCACCCGCCCAGCCCTTCGCTCATTTACCCACCCACCCGCCCAGCCCCTCGCTCATTTACCCACCCATCCGCCCAGCCCCTCGCTCATTTACCCACCCACCCGCCCAGCCCCTCGCTCATTTACCCACCCACCCACCCAGCCCCTCGCTCATTTGCCCAACCACACTCAAAGCCAATCGCTCATTTACCCACCCACCCGCCCAGACCCTCGCTCATTTACCCACACTCCCACCAAGCCCCTAGCTCATTTACCCACCCACCCGCCCAGCCCCCTCGCTCATTTACCCACATACCCACCCAGCCCCTAACTCATTTACCCACCTACCCACACAAAATCTTGCGCATTAACCCACCCCCCCACCCGCCCTGAACCTCGCTCATTTAACTACCACCCACCCAGCCCATAGCTCATTTACCCACCAACCCACACAAAACCTCGCGCATTTACCCACACACCCAACCACCCAGCCCCTCGCTCAATTACCCACCCACCCGCCCAGGCCCTCGCTCATTTACCCACCCACCCGCCCAGCCCCTCGCTCATTTACCCACCCACCCGCCCAGCCACTCGCTCATTTACCCACCCACCCGCCCAGCCACTCGCTCATTTACCCACCCACCCGCCCAGCCCTCGCTCATTTACCCACCCACCAACCCAGCCCATTGCTCATTTACCCACCCTCCCACATAGCCCCTCGCTCATTTACCCCACCCGCCCTGCCCCTCAATCATTTACCACCCCACCCGCCCAGCCCCTCGCTCATTTACCCTCCCACCCACCCAAAATCTCGCGCATTTACCCACCCACCCACCCACCCGGCCCCTCGCTCATTTAGCCACCCTCCCACTCGGTCCCCTCGCTCATTTACCCACCCACCCGCCAAGCCCCTCGCTCATTTACGCACCCACCCGCCCATCCCCTAGCTCATTTACCCAACACCTCACCCAGCTTCTCGTTCATTTGCTCACCCACCCACCCAGCCCCTCGCTCATTTACCCACCCACCCGCCCAGTCGCTCGCTAATTTACCCACACACCTGCCCAGCCCCTCGTTAATTTACCCAGACACCCACGCACACACCCAGACCCTCGCTCATTTACCCACCCACCCGCCTAGCCCCTCGCGCATTTACCCACCAACCCGCCCAGCCCTTCGCACATTTACCCCCCCACCCGGCCAGCCCCTCGCTCATGTACCCACCCACCCGCCCAGCCGCTCGCATCATGTACCCAAACACCCGCCCAGCCCCTCGCTCAATTACCCACCCACCCCGCCCAGCCCCTCGCTCATTTACCCACCCAACCTCCCAGCCCCTCGCTCATTTACCCACCCACCAACCCAGCCCCTCGCTCATTTACCCACCTACCCACCCAATCCCTCGCGCATTTACCCGCCCACACGCTCAGCCCCTCGCTCATTTACCCGCCCACCCGCCCAGCCCCTCGCTCATTTACCCGCCCACCCGCCCAGCCCCTCGCTCATTTACCCACCCTCCCGCCCAGCCCCTCGCTCATTTACCCCGCCCACCCGCCCAGCCCCTCGCTCATTTACCCAACCACCCGCCCTGCCCCTCGCTCATTTACCCACCCACCCGCACAGCCCCTCGCTCATTTACCCACCCACCCGCCCAGCCCCTCGCTCATTTACCCACCCACCCGCCCAGCCCTTCGCTCATTTACCCACCCACCCGCCCAGCCCCTCGCTCATTTACCCACCCACCAGCCCAGCCCCTCGCTCATTTACCCACCCACCCGCCCAGCCCCTCGCTCATTTACCCACCCACCCTCCCAGCCCCTCGCTCATTTGCCCAACCACACTCAAAGCCAATCGCTCATTTACCCACCCACCCGCCCAGACCCTCGCTCATTTACCCACACTCCCACCAAACCCCTAGCTCATTTACCCACCCACCCGCCCAGCCCCCTCGCTCATTTACCCACATACCCACCCAGCCCCTAACTCATTTACCCACCTACCCACACAAAACCTCGCGCATTAACCCACCCCCCCACCCGCCCTGACCCTCGCTCATTTACCTACCCACCCACCCAGCCCATAGCTCATTTACCCACCAACCCACACAAAACCTCGCGCATTTACCCACACACCCAACCACCCGGCCCCTCGCTCATTTACCCAACCACCCGCCCAGCCACTCGCTCATTTACCCACCCACCCGCCCAGCCCCTCACTCATTTGCGCACCCACCCGCCCAGCAACTCGCTCATTTACCCACCCACCCGCCCAGCCCCTCGCTCATTTACCCACCCACCCGCCCAGCCCCTCGCTCATTTACCCACCCACCCGCCCAGACACTCGCTCATTTACCCACCCACCCGCCCAGCCCTCGCTCATTTACCCACCCACCAGCCCAGCCCTCGCTCATTTAACCACCCACCCGCCCAGCCCATCGCTCATTTACCCACCCACCCGCCCAGCCCCTCGCTCATTTACCCACCCACCCCGCCCAGCAACTCCCTCATTTACCCACCCACCCGCCTAGCCCCTCGCTCATTTACCCTCCCACCCACCCAGCCCCTCGCACATTTAGCCACCCACACTCCCAGCCCTTCGCTCATTTACCCACCTTCCCGCCCAGCCCCTCGCGCATTTACCCACCCACACGCCCAGCAACTCGCTCATTTACCCAGCCACCCGCCCAGCCCCTCGCTCATTTACCCACCCAACCGCGCAGCCCCTCGCACATTTACCCACACAGACGCCCAGCACATCGCTCATTTACCCATCCAACCGCCCAGCACCTCGCTCATTTACTCACCCACCCGCCAAGCCCCTCGCTCATTTACCCACCCACCCGCACAGCCGCTCGCTCATTTACCCAACCACCCGCCCAGCCCCTCGCTCATTTACCCACCCACCCGCCCAGCCCCTCGCTCATTTACCCACCCACCCGCCCAGCCCCTCGCTCATTTACCCACCCACCCGCCCAGCCCTTCGCTCATTTACCCACCCACCCGCCCAGCCCCTCGCTCATTTACCCACCCATCCGCCCAGCCCCTCGCTCATTTACCCACCCACCCGCCCAGCCCCTCGCTCATTTACCCACCCACCCACCCAGCCCCTCGCTCATTTGCCCAACCACACTCAAAGCCAATCGCTCATTTACCCACCCACCCGCCCAGACCCTCGCTCATTTACCCACACTCCCACCAAGCCCCTAGCTCATTTACCCACCCACCCGCCCAGCCCCTCGCTCATTTACCCACATACCCACCCAGCCCCTAACTCATTTACCCACCTACCCACACAAAATCTTGCGCATTAACCCACCCCCCCACCCGCCCTGAACCTCGCTCATTTAACTACCACCCACCCAGCCCATAGCTCATTTACCCACCAA
Source organism: Isurus oxyrinchus (assembly GCA_026770705.1). NCBI lineage: Eukaryota > Metazoa > Chordata > Chondrichthyes > Lamniformes > Lamnidae > Isurus > Isurus oxyrinchus. The sequence continues at coordinate 31,135 of JANJGN010002416.1, forward strand.
CCCACACAAAACCTCGCGCATTTACCCACACACCCAACCACCCAGCCCCTCGCTCAATTACCCACCCACCCGCCCAGGCCCTCGCTCATTTACCCACCCACCCGCCCAGCCCCTCGCTCATTTACCCACCCACCCGCCCAGCCACTCGCTCATTTACCCACCCACCCGCCCAGCCACTCGCTCATTTACCCACCCACCCGCCCAGCCCCTCGCTCATTTACCCACCCACCAACCCAGCCCATTGCTCATTTACCCACCCTCCCACATAGCCCCTCGCTCATTTACCCACCCGCCCTGCCCCTCAATCATTTACCACCCCACCCGCCCAGCCCCTCGCTCATTTACCCTCCCACCCACCCAAAATCTCGCGCATTTACCCACCCACCCACCCACCCGGCCCCTCGCTCATTTAGCCACCCTCCCACTCGGTCCCTCGCTCATTTACCCACCCACCCGCCAAGCCCCTCGCTCATTTACGCACCCACCCGCCCATCCCCTAGCTCATTTACCCAACACCTCACCCAGCTTCTCGTTCATTTGCTCACCCACCCACCCAGCCCCTCGCTCATTTACCCACCCACCCGCCCAGTCGCTCGCTAATTTACCCACCCACCTGCCCAGCCCCTCGTTAATTTACCCAGACACCCACGCACACACCCAGACCCTCGCTCATTTACCCACCCACCCGCCTAGCCCCTCGCGCATTTACCCACCCACCCCGCCCAGACCCTCGCACATTTACCCACCAACCCGCCCAGCCCTTCGCACATGTACCCACCCACCCGCCCAGCCGCTCGCTCATGTACCCAAACACCCGCCCAGCCCCTCGCTCAATTACCCACCCACCCGCCCAGCCCCTCGCTCATTTACCCACCCAACCTCCCAGCCCCTCGCTCATTTACCCACCCACCCACCCAGCCCCTCGCTCATTTACCCACCTACCCACCCAATCCCTCGCGCATTTACCCGCCCACACGCTCAGCCCCTCGCTCATTTACCCGTCCACCCGCCCAGCCCCTCGCTCATTTACCCGCCCAACCGCCCAGCCCATAGCTCATATCCCCGCCCACCCGCCCAGCCCCTCGCTCATTTACCCGCCCACCCGCCCAGCCCCTCGCTCATTTACCCGCCCACCCGCCCAGCCCCTCGCTCATTTACCCGCCCACCCGCCCAGCCCCTCGCTCATTTACCCACCCACCCGCCCAGCCCCTCGGTCATTTACCCACCCACCCGCCCTGCCCCTCGCTCATTTACCCACCCACCCGCACAGCCCCTCGCTCATTTACCCACCCACCCGCCCAGCCCCTCGCTCATTTACCCACCCACCCGCCCAGCCCTTCGCTCATTTACCCACCCACCCGCCCAGCCCCTCGCTCATTTACCCACCCACCCGCCCAGCCCCTCGCTCATTTACCCACCCACCCGCCCAGCCCCTCGCTCATTTACCCACCCACCCTCCCAGCCCCTCGCTCATTTGCCCAACCACACTCAAAGCCAATCGCTCATTTACCCACCCACCCGCCCAGCCCCTCGCTCATTTACCCACATACCCACCCAGCCCCTAACTCATTTACCCCACCTACCCACACAAAACCTCGCGCATTAACCCACACACCCAAACACCCAGCCCCTCGCTCATTTACCCACCCACCCGCCCAGACACTCGCTCATTTACCACCCACCCGCCCAGCCCTCGCTCATTTACCCACCCTCCCGCCCAGCCCTCGCTCATTTAACCACCCACAAGCTCAGCCCCTCGCTCATTTACCCGCCCACCCGCCCAGCCCCTCGCTCATTTACCCGTCCTCCCGCCCAGCCCCTCGCTCATTTACCCACCCACCCGCACAGCCGCTCGCTCATTTACCCACCCACCCGCCCAGCCCCTCGCTCATTTGCCCACCCACCCCGCCCAGCCCATCGCTCATTTACCCACCCACCCGCCCAGCCCCTCGCTCATTTACCCACCCACCCGCCCAGCCCCTCGCTCATTTACCCACCCACCCGCCCAGCCCCTCGCTCATTTACCCACATACCCACCCAGCCCCTAACTCATTTACCCACCTACCCACACAAAACCTCGCGCATTAACCCACCCCCCCACCCGCCCTGACCCTCGCTCATTTACCTACCCACCCACCCAGCCCATAGCTCATTTACCCACCAACCCACACAAAACCTCGCGCATTTACCCACACACCCAACCACTCGGCCCCTCGCTCATTTACCCACCCACCCGCCCAGCCCTTCACTCATTTGCGCACCCATGCGCGCAGCCACGAGCACATTTACCCACGCACCCGCCCAGCCCCTCGCTCAATTACCCACCCACCCGCCCAGCCCCTCGCTCATTTACCCACCCACCCGCCCAGACACTCGCTCATTTACCACCCACCCGCCCAGCCCTCGCTCTTTTACCCACCCACCCGCCCAGCCCTCGCTCATTTACCCACCCACCCCGCCCAGCCCATCGCTCATTTACCCACCCACCCGCCCAGCCCCTCGCTCATTTACCCACCCACCCGCCCAGCAACTCCCTCATTTACCCACCCTCCCCGCCCAGCCCCTCGCTCATTTACCGACCCACCCGCCCAGCCCACGCTCATTTACCCACCCACCCGCCCAGCCCATCGCTCATTTACCCACCCACCCCGCCCAGCCCCTCGCTCATTTACCCACCCACCCGCCCAGCAACTCCCTCATTTACCCACCCACCCCGCCCAGCCCCTCGCTCATTTACCCACCCACCCACCCAGCCCCTCGCACATTTAGCCACCCACACTCCCAGCCCTTCGCTCATTTACCCAACTTCCCGCCCAGCCCCTCGCGCATTTACCCACCCACACGCCCAGCAACTCGCTCATTTACCCAGCCACCCGCCCAGGCCCTCGCTCATTTACCCACCCAACCGCGCAGCCCCTCGCACATTTACCCACACAGACGCCCAGCACCTCGCTCATTTACCCATCCAACCGCCCAGTCCCTCGCTCATTTACCCACCCACCCGCCAAGCCCCTCGCTCATTTACCAACCCACCCGATCAGCCCCTCGCTCATTTACCCACCCACCCGCCCAGCCCCTCGCTCCTTTACCCACCAACCCACCCAGCCCCTCGCACATTTAGCCACCCACACTCCCAGCCCTTCGCTCATTTACCCACCTACCCGCCCAGCCCCTCGCTCATTAACCCACCCACCCGCCCAGCCCCTCGCTCATTTACCCACCCAACCACCGAGCCCCTCGCTCATTGACCCTCCCACCCGCATAGCCCCTCGCTCATTTATCCACCCCCCAACCCAGCCCATCGCACATTTACCCACCCTCCCACATAGCCCCTCGCTCATTTACCCACCCACCCAGCCCCTCGCTCATTTACCCTCCCACCCACCCAGCCCCTCGCTCATTTAACCTCCCACCCACACAGCCCCCCACTCATTTACACACCCACCCACCCACTCAGCCCCTCGCTCATTTACCCATCAACTCAAACACCCCCCCTCTCATTTACGCACACTCCCACCCAGCATCTCGCACATTTTCCCACCAAACCACCGACCCAGCCCCTCGTTCATTTATCCACCCTCCCACCCAGCATCTCACACATTTACCCACCCACCAACCCACCCACACAGCCCCTCGCTCATTTACCCTCTCACCCATCCAGCCCCTCGCTCATTTACCCAACCACCCGCCCTGCCCCTCGCTCATTTACCCACCCACCCGCACAGCCGCTCGCTCATTTACCCACCCACCCGCCCAGCCACTCGCTCATTTACCCACCCACCCGCCCAGCCCTCGCTCATTTACCCACCCACCAGCCCAGCCCTCGCTCATTTACCCACCCACCCGCCCAGCCCATCGCTCATTTACCCACCCACCCGCCCAGCCCCTCGCTCATTTACCCACCCACCCGCCCAGCAACTCCCTCATTAACCCACCCACCCGCCCAGCCCCTCGCTCATTTACCCTCCCTCCCACCCAGCCCCTCGCACATTTAGCCACCCACACTCCCAGCCCTTCGCTCATTTACCCACCTTCCCGCCCAGCCCCTCGCGCATTTACCCACCCACACGCCCAGCAACTCGCTCATTTACCCAGCCACCCGCCCAGCCCCTCGCTCATTTACCCAACCACCCGCCCAGCCCCTCGCTCATTTACCCACCCACCCGCCCAGCCCCTCGCTCATTTACCCACCCACCCGCCCAGCCCCTCGCTCATTTACCCACCCACCCGCCCAGCCCTTCGCTCATTTACCCACCCACCCGCCCAGCCCCTCGCTCATTTACCCACCCATCCGCCCAGCCCCTCGCTCATTTACCCTCCCACCCACCCAAAATCTCGCGCATTTACCCACCCACCCACCCACCCGGCCCCTCGCTCATTTAGCCACCCTCCCACTCGGTCCCTCGCTCATTTACCCACCCACCCGCCAAGCCCCTCGCTCATTTACGCACCCACCCGCCCATCCCCTAGCTCATTAACCCAACACCTCACCCAGCTTCTCGTTCATTTGCTCACCCACCCACCCAGCCCCCTCGCTCATTTACCCACCCACCCGCCCAGTCGCTCGCTAATTTACCCACCCACCTGCCCAGCCCCTCGTTAATTTACCCAGACACCCACGCACACACCCAGACCCTCGCTCATTTACCCACCCACCCGCCTAGCCCCTCGCGCATTTACCCACCCACCCGCCCAGACCCTCGCACATTTACCCACCAACCCGCCCAGCCCTTCGCACATTTACCCCCCCACCCGGCCAGCCCCTCGCTCATGTACCCACCCACCCGCCCAGCCGCTCGCTCATGTACCCAAACACCCGCCCAGCCCCTCGCTCAATTACCCACCCACCCGCCCAGCCCCTCGCTCATTTACCCACCCAACCTCCCAGCCCCTCGCTCATTTACCCACCCACCCGCCCAGCCACTCGCTCATTTACCCACCCACCCGCCAGCCCTCGCTCATTTACCCACCCACCAGCCCAGCCCTCGCTCATTTACCCACCCACCCGCCCAGCCCATCGCTCATTTACCCACCCACCCGCCCAGCCCCTCGCTCATTTACCCACCCACCCGCCCAGCAACTCCCTCATTTACCCACCCACCCGCCCAGCCCCTCGCTCATTTACCCTCCCACCCACCCAGCCCCTCGCACATTTACCCACACAGACGCCCAGCACATCGCTCATGTACCCATCCAACCGCCCAGCACCTCGCTCATTTACTCACCCACCCGCCAAGCCCTCGCTCATTTACCCACCCACCCGCACAGCCGCTCGCTCATTTACCCAACCACCCGCCCAGCCCCTCGCTCATTTACCCACCCACCCGCCCAGCCCCTCGCTCATTTACCCACCCACCCGCCCAGCCCCTCGCTCATTTACCCACCCACCCGCCCAGCCCTTCGCTCATTTACCCACCCACCCGCCCAGCCCCTCGCTCATTTACCCACCCATCCGCCCAGCCCCTCGCTCATTTACCCACCCACCCGCCCAGCCCCTCGCTCATTTACCCACCCACCCACCCAGCCCCTCGCTCATTTGCCCAACCACACTCAAAGCCAATCGCTCATTTACCCACCCACCCGCCCAGACCCTCGCTCATTTACCCACACTCCCACCAAGCCCCTAGCTCATTTACCCACCCACCCGCCCAGCCCCTCGCTCATTTACCCACATACCCACCCAGCCCCTAACTCATTTACCCACCTACCCACACAAAACCTTGCGCATTAACCCACCCCCCCACCCGCCCTGAACCTCGCTCATTAAACTACCACCCACCCAGCCCATAGCTCATTTACCCACCAACCCAGACAAAACCTCGCGCATTTACCCACACACCCAACCACCCAGCCCCTCGCTCAATTACCCACCCACCCGCCCAGGCCCTCGCTCATTTACCCACCCACCCGCCCAGCCCCTCGCTCATTTACCCACCCACCCGCCCAGCCACTCGCTCATTTACCCACCCACCCGCCCAGCCCTCGCTCATTTACCCACCCACCAACCCAGCCCATTGCTCATTTACCCACCCTCCCACATAGCCCCTCGCTCATTTACCCACCCGCCCTGCCCCTCAATCATTTACCACCCCACCCGCCCAGCCGCTCGCTCATTTACCCTCCCACCCACCCAAAATCTCGCGCATTTACCCACCCACCCACCCACCCGGCCCCTCGCTCATTTAGCCACCCTCCCACTCGGTCCCTCGCTCATTTACCCACCCACCCGCCAAGCCCCTCGCTCATTTACGCACCCACCCGCCCATCCCCTAGCTCATTTACCCAACACCTCACCCAGCTTCTCGTTCATTTGCTCACCCACCCACCCAGCCCCTCGCTCATTTACCCACCCACCCGCCCAGTCGCTCGCTAATTTACCCACCCACCTGCCCAGCCCCTCGTTAATTTACCCAGACACCCACGCACAAACCCAGACCCTCGCTCATTTACCCACCCACCCGCCTAGCCCCTCGCGCATTTACCCACCCACCCGCCCAGACCCTCGCACATTTACCCACCAACCCGCCCAGCCCTTCGCACATTTACCCCCCCACCCGGCCAGCCCCTCGCTCATGTACCCACCCACCCGCCCAGCCGCTCGCTCATGTACCCAAACACCCGCCCAGCCCCTCGCTCAATTACCCACCCAACCGCCCAGCCCCTCGCTCATTTACCCACCCAACCTCCCAGCCCCTCGCTCATTTACCCACCCACCCACCCAGCCCCTCGCTCATTTACCCACCTACCCACCCAATCCCTCGCGCATTTACCCGCCCACACGCTCAGCCCCTCGCTCATTTACCCGCCCACCCGCCCAGCCCCTCGCTCATTTACCCGCCCAACCGCCCAGCCCATAGCTCATATCCCCGCCCACCCGCCCAGCCCCTCGCTCATTTACCCGCCCACCCGCCCAGCCCCTCGCTCATTTACCCACCCACCCGCCCAGCCCCTCGGTCATTTACCCACCCACCCGCCCTGCCCCTCGCTCATTTACCCACCCACCCGCACAGCCCCTCGCTCATTTACCCACCCACCCGCCCAGCCCCTCGCTCATTTACCCACCCACCCGCCCAGCCCTTCGCTCATTTACCCACCCACCCGCCCAGCCCCTCGCTCATTTACCCACCCACCCGCCCAGCCCCTCGCTCATTTACCCACCCACCCCCCCAGCCCCTCGCTCATTTACCCACCCACCCTCCCAGCCCCTCGCTCATTTGCCCAACCACACTCAAAGCCAATCGCTCATTTACCCACCCACCCGCCCAGACCCTCGCTCATTTACCCACACTCCCACCAAGCCCCTAGCTCATTTACCCACCCACCCGCCCAGCCCCTCGCTCATTTACCCACATACCCACCCAGCCCCTAACTCATTTACCCACCTACCCACACAAAACCTCGCGCATTAACCCACCCCCCCACCCGCCCTGACCCTCGCTCATTTACCTACCCACCCACCCAGCCCATAGCTCATTTACCCACCAACCCACACAAAACCTCGCGCATTTACCCACACACCCAAACACCCAGCCCCTCGCTCATTTACCCACCCACCCGCCCAGACACTCGCTCATTTACCACCCACCCGCCCAGCCCTCGCTCATTTACCCACCCACCCGCCCAGCCCTCGCTCATTTACCCACCCACAAGCTCAGCCCCTCGCTCATTTACCCGCCCACCCGCCCAGCCCCTCGCTCATTTGCCCACCCACCCGCCCAGCCCCTCGCTCATTTACCCACCCACCCGCCCAGCCCCTCGCTCATTTACCCACCCACCCGCCCAGCCCCTCGCTCATTTACCCACCCACCCGCCCAGCCCCTCGCTCATTTACCCACATACCCACCCAGCCCCTAACTCATTTACCCACCTACCCACACAAAACCTCGCGCATTAACCCACCCCACCACCCGCCCTGACCCTCGCTCATTTACCTACCCACCCACCCAGCCCATAGCTCATTTACCTACCAACCCACACAAAACCTCGCGCATTTACCCACACACCCAACCACTCGGCCCCTCGCTCATTTACCCACCCACCCGCCCAGCCCTTCACTCATTTGCGCACCCATGCGCGCAGCCACGAGCACATTTTCCCACGCACCCCGCCCAGCCCCTCGCTCAATTACCCACCCACCCGCCCAGCCCCTCGCTCATTTACCCACCCACCCGCCCAGACACTCGCTCATTTACCACCCACCCGCCCAGCCCTCGCTCATTTACCCACCCACCCGCCCAGCCCTCGCTCATTTACCCACCCACCCGCCCAGCCCATCGCTCATTTACCCACCCACCCGCCCAGCCCCTCGCTCATTTACCCACCCACCCGCCCAGCAACTCCCTCATTTACCCACCCACCCGCCCAGCCCCTCGCTCATTTACCCACCCACCCACCCAGCCCCTCGCACATTTAGCCACCCACACTCCCAGCCCTTCGCTCATTTACCCAACTTCCCGCCCAGCCCCTCGCGCATTTACCCACCCACACGCCCAGCAACTCGCTCATTTACCCAGCCACCCGCCCAGGCCCTCGCTCATTTACCCACCCAACCGCGCAGCCCCTCGCACATTTACCCACACAGACGCCCAGCACCTCGCTCATTTACCCATCCAACCGCCCAGTCCCTCGCTCATTTACCCACCCACCCGCCAAGCCGCTCGCTCATTTACCAACCCACCCGATCAGCCCCTCGCTCATTTACCCACCCACCCGCCCAGCCCATCGCTCCTTTACCCACCAACCCACCCAGCCCCTCGCACATTTAGCCACCCACACTCCCAGCCCTTCGCTCATTTACCCACCTACCCGCCCAGCCCCTCGCTCATTAACCCACCCACCCGCCCAGCCCCTCGCTCATTTACCCACCCAACCACCGAGCCCCTCGCTCATTGACCCTCCCACCCGCATAGCCCCTCGCTCATTTACCCACCCACCCAGCCCCTCGCTCATTTACCCATCAACTCAAACACCCCCCCTCTCATTTACGCACACTCCCACCCAGCATCTCGCACATTTTCCCACCAAACCACCGACCCAGCCCCTCGTTCATTTATCCACCCTCCCACCCAGCATCTCACACATTTACCCACCCACCAACCCACCCACACAGCCCCTCGCTCATTTACCCTCTCACCCATCCAGCCCCTCTCTCATTTACCCAACCACCCGCCCTGCCCCTCGCTCATTTACCCACCCACCCGCACAGCCGCTCGCTCATTTACCCACCCACCCGCCCAGCCACTCGCTCATTTACCCACCCACCCGCCCAGCCCTCGCTCATTTACCCACCCACCAGCCCAGCCCTCGCTCATTTACCCACCCACCCGCCCAGCCCATCGCTCATTTACCCACCCACCCGCCCAGCCCCTCGCTCATTTACCCACCCACCCGCCCAGCAACTCCCTCATTTACCCACCCACCCGCCCAGCCCCTCGCTCATTTACCCTCCCTCCCACCCAGCCCCTCGCACATTTAGCCACCCACACTCCCAGCCCTTCGCTCATTTACCCACCTTCCCGCCCAGCCCCTCGCGCATTTACCCACCCACACGCCCAGCAACTCGCTCATTTACCCAGCCACCCGCCCAGCCCCTCGCTCATTTACCCAACCACCCGCCCAGCCCCTCGCTCATTTACCCACCCACCCGCCCAGCCCCTCGCTCATTTACCCACCCACCCGCCCAGCCCCTCGCTCATTTACCCACCCACCCGCCCAGCCCTTCGCTCATTTACCCACCCACCCGCCCAGCCCGTCGCTCATTTACCCACCCATCCGCCCAGCCCCTCGCTCATTTACCCTCCCACCCACCCAAAATCTCGCGCATTTACCCACCCACCCACCCACCCGGCCCCTCGCTCATTTAGCCACCCTCCCACTCGGTCCCTCGCTCATTTACCCACCCACCCGCCAAGCCCCTCGCTCATTTACGCACCCACCCGCCCATCCCCTAGCTCATTAACCCAACACCTCACCCAGCTTCTCGTTCATTTGCTCACCCACCCACCCAGCCCCTCGCTCATTTACCCACCCACCCGCCCAGTCGCTCGCTAATTTACCCACCCACCTGCCCAGCCCCTCGTTAATTTACCCAGACACCCACGCACACACCCAGACCCTCGCTCATTTACCCACCCACCCGCCTAGCCCCTCGCGCATTTACCCACCCACCCGCCCAGACCCTCGCACATTTACCCACCAACCCGCCCAGCCCTTCGCACATTTACCCCCCCACGCGGCCAGCCCCTCGCTCATGTACCCACCCACCCGCCCAGCCGCTCGCTCATGTACCCAAACACCCGCCCAGCCCCTCGCTCAATTACCCACCCACCCGCCCAGCCCCTCGCTCATTTACCCACCCAACCTCCCAGCCCCTCGCTCATTTACCCACCCACCCACCCAGCCCCTCGCTCATTTACCCACCTACCCACCCAATCCCTCGCGCATTTACCCGCCCACACGCTCAGCCCCTCGCTCATTTACCCGCCCACCCGCCCAGCCCCTCGCTCATTTACCCGCCCACCCGCCCAGCCCCTCGCTCATTTACCCACCCACCCGCCTAGCCCCTCGGTCATTTACCCACCCACCCGCCCTGCCTATCGCTCATTTACCACCCACCCGCCCAGCCCTCGCTCATTTACCCACCCACCCGCCCAGCCCTCGCTCATTTACCCACCCACAAGCTCAGCCCCTCGCTCATTTACCCACCCACCCGCACAGCCGCTCGCTCATTTACCCACCCACCCGCCCAGCCCCTCGCTCATTTGCCCACCCACCCGCCCAGCCCCTCGCTCATTTACCCACCCACCCGCCCAGCCCTTCGCTCATTTACCCACCCACCCGCCCAGCCCCTCGCTCATTTACCCACCCACCCGCCCAGCCCCTCGCTCATTTACCCACCCACCCGCCCAGCCCCTCGCTCATTTACCCACATACCCACCCAGCCCCTAACTCATTTACCCACCTACCCACACAAAACCTCGCGCATTAACCCACCCCCCCACCCGCCCTGACCCTCGCTCATTTACCTACCCACCCACCCAGCCCATAGCTCATTTACCCACCAACCCACACAAAACCTCGCGCATTTACCCACACACCCAACCACTCGGCCCCTCGCTCATTTACCCACCCACCCGCCCAGCCCTTCACTCATTTGCGCACCCATGCGCGCAGCCACGAGCACATTTACCCACCCACCCGCCCAGCCCCTCGCTCAATTACCCACCCACCCGCCCAGGCCCTCGCTCATTTACCCACCCACCCGCCCAGCCCCTCGCTCATTTACCCACCCACCCGCCCAGACACTCGCTCATTTACCACCCACCCCGCCCAGCCCTCGCTCATTTACCCACCCACCCGCCCAGCCCTCGCTCATTTACCCACCCACCCGCCCAGCCCATCGCTCATTTACCCACCCACCCGCCCAGCCCCTCGCTCATTTACCCACCCACCCGCCCAGCAACTCCCTCATTTACCCACCCACCCGCCCAGCCCCTCGCTCATTTACCCACCCACCCACCCAGCCCCTCGCACATTTAGCCACCCACACTCCCAGCCCTTCGCTCATTTACCCAACTTCCCGCCCAGCCCCTCGCGCATTTACCCACCCACACGCCCAGCAACTCGCTCATTTACCCAGCCACCCGCCCAGGCCCTCGCTCATTTCCCCACCCAACCGCGCAGCCCCTCGCACATTTACCCACACAGACGCCCAGCACCTCGCTCATTTACCCATCCAACCGCCCAGTCCCTCGCTCATTTACCCACCCACCCGCCAAGCCCCTCGCTCATTTACCAACCCACCCGATCAGCCCCTCGCTCATTTACCCACCCACCCGCCCAGCCCCTCGCTCCTTTACCCACCAACCCACCCAGCCCCTCGCACATTTAGCCACCCACACTCCCAGCCCTTCGCTCATTTACCCACCTACCCGCCCAGCCCCTCGCTCATTAACCCACCCACCCGCCCAGCCCCTCGCTCATTTACCCACCCAACCACCGAGCCCCTCGCTCATTGACCCTCCCACCCGCATAGCCCCTCGCTCATTTATCCACCCCCCAACCCAGCCCATCGCACATTTACCCACCCTCCCACATAGCCCCTCGGTCATTTACCCACCCACCCAGCCCCTCGCTCATTTACCCTCCCACCCACCCAGCCCCTCGCTCATTTAACCTCCCACCCACCCAGCCCCCCACTCATTTACACACCCACCCACCCACTCAGCCCCTCGCTCATTTACCCATCAACTCAAACACCCCCCCTCTCATTTACGCACACTCCCACCCAGCATCTCGCACATTTTCCCACCAAACCACCGACCCAGCCCCTCGTTCATTTATCTACCCTCCCACCCAGCATCTCACACATTTACCCACCCACCAACACACCCACACAGCCCCTCGCTCATTTACCCTTCACCCATCCAGCCCCTCGCTCATTTACCCAACCACCCGCCCTGCCCCTCGCTCATTTACCCACCCACCCGCACAGCCGCTCGCTCATTTACCCACCCACCCGCCCAGCCACTCGCTCATTTACCCACCCACCCGCCCAGCCCTCGCTCATTTACCCACCCACCAGCACAGCCCTCGCTCATTTACCCACCCACCCGCCCAGCCCATCGCTCATTTACCCACCCACCCGCCCAGCCCCTCGCTCATTTACCCACCCACCCGCCCAGCAACTCCCTCATTTACCCACCCACCCGCCCAGCCCCTCGCTCATTTACCCTCCCTCCCACCCAGCCCCTCGCACATTTAGCCACCCACACTCATAGCCCTTCGCTCATTTACCCACCTTCCCGCCCAGCCCCTCGCGCATTTACCCACCCACACGCCCAGCAACTCGCTCATTTACCCACCCACCCGCCCAGCCCCTCGCTCATTTACCCACCCACCCGCCCAGCCCCTCGCTCATTTACCCACCCACCCGCCCAGCCCTTCGCTCATTTACCCACCCACCCGCCCAGCCCCTCGCTCATTTACCCACCCATCCGCCCAGCCCCTCGCTCATTTACCCACCCACCCGCCCAGCCCCTCGCTCATTTACCCACCCACCCACCCAGCCCCTCGCTCATTTGCCCAACCACACTCAAAGCCAATCGCTCATTTACCCACCCACCCGCCCAGACCCTCGCTCATTTACCCACACTCCCACCAAGCCCCTAGCTCATTTACCCACCCACCCGCCCAGCCCCTCGCTCATTTACCCACATACCCACCCAGCCCCTAACTCATTTACCCACCTACCCACACAAAACCTTGCGCATTAACCCACCCTCCCACCCACCCAGCCCCTCGCACATTTAGCCACCCACACTCCCAGCCCTTCGCTCATTTACCCACCTTCCCGCCCAGCCCCTCGCGCATTTACCCACCCACACGCCCAGCAACTCGCTCATTTACCCAGCCACCCGCCCAGCCCCTCGCTCATTTACCCACCCAACCGCGCAGCCCCTCGCACATTTACCCACACAGACGCCCAGCACCTCGCTCATTTACCCATCCAACCGCCCAGCACCTCGCTCATTTACCCACCCACCCGCCAAGCCCCTCGCTCATTTACCCACCCACCCGCACAGCCGCTCGCTCATTTACCCAACCACCCGCCCTGCCCCTCGCTCATTTACCCACCCACCCGCCCAGCCCCTCGCTCATTTACCCACCCACCCGCCCAGCCCCTCGCTCATTTACCCACCCACCCGCCCAGCCCTTCGCTCATTTACCCACCCACCCGCCCAGCCCCTCGCTCATTTACCCACCCATCCGCCCAGCCCCTCGCTCATTTACCCACCCACCCGCCCAGCCCCTCGCTCATTTACCCACCCACCCGCCCAGACCCTCGCTCATTTACCCACACTCCCACCAAGCCCCTAGCTCATTTACCCACCCACCCGCCCAGCCCCTCGCTCATTTACCCACATACCCACCCAGCCCCTAACTCATTTACCCACCTACCCACACAAAACCTCGCGCATTAACCCACCACCCCACCCGCCCTGACCCTCGCTCATTTACCTACCCACCCACCCAGCCCATAGCTCATTTACACACCAACCCACACAAAACCTCGCGCATTTACCCACACACCCAACCACCCGGCCCCTCGCTCATTTACCCACCCACCCGCCCAGCCCCTCGCTCATGTACCCACCCACCCGCCCAGCCGCTCGCTCATGTACCCAAACACCCGCCCAGCCCCTCGCTCAATTACCCACCCACCCGCCCAGCCCCTCGCTCATTTACCCACCCAACCTCCCAGCCCCTCGCTCATTTACCCACCCACCCACCCAATCCCTCGCGCATTTACCCGCCCACCCGCCCAGCCCATAGCTCATATCCCCGCCCACCCGCCCAGCCCCTCGCTCATTTACCCGCCCACCCGCCCAGCCCCTCGCTCATTTACCCACCCACCCGCCCAGCCCCTCGGTCATTTACCCACCCACCCGCCCTGCCCCTCGCTCATTTACCCACCCACCCGCACAGCCCCTCGCTCATTTACCCACCCACCCGCCCAGCCCCTCGCTCATTTACCCACCCACCCGCCCAGCCCCTCGCTCATTTACCCACCCACCCGCCCAGCCCCTCGCTCATTTACCCACCCACCCTCCCAGCCCCTCGCTCATTTGCCCAACCACACTCAAAGCCAATCGCTCATTTACCCACCCACCCGCCCAGACCCTCGCTCATTTACCCACACTCCCACCAAGCCCCTAGCTCATTTACCCACCCACCCGCCCAGCCCCTCGCTCATTTACCCACATACCCACCCAGCCCCTAACTCATTTACCCACCTACCCACACAAAACCTCGCGCATTAACCCACCCCCCCACCCGCCCTGACCCTCGCTCATTTACCTACCCACCCACCCAGCCCATAGCTCATTTACCCACCAACCCACACAAAACCTCGCGCATTTACCCACACACCCAAACACCCAGCCCCTCGCTCATTTACCCACCCACCAGCCCAGGCCCTCGCTCATTTACCCACCCACCCGCCCAGCCCCTCGCTCATTTACCCACCCACCCGCCCAGCCCCTCGCTCATTTACCCACCCACCCGCCCAGCCCCTCGCTCATTTACCCACCCACCCTCCCAGCCCCTCGCTCATTTGCCCAACCACACTCAAAGCCAATCGCTCATTTACCCACCCACCCGCCCAGACCCTCGCTCATTTACCCACACTCCCACCAAGCCCCTAGCTCATTTACCCACCCACCCGCCCAGCCCCTCGCTCATTTACCCACATACCCACCCAGCCCCTAACTCATTTACCCACCTACCCACACAAAACCTCGCGCATTAACCCACCCCCCCACCCGCCCTGACCCTCGCTCATTTACCTACCCACCCACCCAGCCCATAGCTCATTTACCCACCAACCCACACAAAACCTCGCGCATTTACCCACACACCCAAACACCCAGCCCCTCGCTCATTTACCCCCCCACCCGCCCAGACACTCGCTCATTTACCACCCACCCGCCCAGCCCTCGCTCATTTACCCACCCACCCGCCCAGCCCTCGCTCATTTACCCACCCACCCGCACAGCCTCTCGCTCATTTACCCACCCACCCGCCCAGCCCCTCGCTCATTTACCCACCCACCCGCCCAGCCCTCGCTCATTTACCCACCCACCCGCCCAGCCCCTCGCTCATTTACCCACCCACCCGCCCAGCCCCTCGCTCATTTACCCACCCACCCGCCCAGCCCCCTCGCTCATTTACCCACCCACCCGCCCAGCCCCTCGCTCATTTACCCACCCACCCTCCCAGCCCCTCGCTCATTTGCCCAACCACACTCAAAGCCAATCGCTCATTTACCCACCCACCCGCCCAGACCCTCGCTCATTTACCCACACTCCCACCAAGCCCCTAGCTCATTTACCCACCCACCCGCCCAGCCCCTCGCTCATTTACCCACATACCCACCCAGCCCCTAACTCATTTACCCACCTACCCACACAAAACCTCGCGCATTAACCCACCCCCCCACCCGCCCTGACCCTCGCTCATTTACCTACCCACCCACCCAGCCCATAGCTCATTTACCCACCAACCCACACAAAACCTCGCGCATTTACCCACACACCCAAACACCCAGCCCCTCGCTCATTTACCCCCCCACCCGCCCAGACACTCGCTCATTTACCACCCACCCCGCCCAGCCCTCGCTCATTTACCCACCCACCCGCCCAGCCCTCGCTCATTTACCCACCCACCCGCACAGCCGCTCGCTCATTTACCCACCCACCCGCCCAGCCCCTCGCTCATTTACCCACCCACCCGCCCAGCCCTCGCTCATTTACCCACCCACCCGCCCAGCCCCTCGCTCATTTACCCACCCACCCGCCCAGCCCCTCGCTCATTTACCCACATACCCACCCAGCCCCTAACTCATTTACCCACCTACCCACACAAAACCTCGCGTATTAACCCACCCCCCCACCCGCCCTGACCCTCGCTCATTTACCTACCCACCCACCCAGCCCATAGCTCATTTACCCACCTACCCACACAAAACCTCGCGCATTAACCCACCCCCCCACCCGCCCTGACCCTCGCTCATTTACCTACCCACCCACCCAGCCCATAGCTCATTTACCCACCAACCCACACAAAACCTCGCGCATTTACCCACACACCCAACCACTCGGCCCCTCGCTCATTTACCCACCCACCCGCCCAGCCCTTCACTCATTTGCGCACCCATGCGCGCAGCCACGAACACATTTACCCACCCACCCGCCCAGCCCCTCGCTCAATTACCCACCCACCCGCCCAGGCCCTCGCTCATTTACCCACCCACCCGCCCAGCCCCTCGCTCATTTACCCACCCACCCGCCCAGACACTCGCTCATTTACCACCCACCCGCCCAGCCCTCGCTCATTTACCCACCCACCCGCCCAGCCCTCGCTCATTTACCCACCCACCCGCCCAGCCCATCGCTCATTTACCCACCCACCCGCCCAGCCCCTCGCTCATTTACCCACCCACCCGCCCAGCAACTCCCTCATTTACCCACCCACCCGCCCAGCCCCTCGCTCATTTACCCACCCACCCACCCAGCCCCTCGCACATTTAGCCACCCACACTCCCAGCCCTTCGCTCATTTACCCAACTTCCCGCCCAGCCCCTCGCGCATTTACCCACCCACACGCCCAGCAACTCGCTCATTTACCCAGCCACCCGCCCAGGCCCTCGCTCATTTCCCCACCCAACCGCGCAGCCACTCGCACATTTACCCACACAGACGCCCAGCACCTCGCTCATTTACCCATCCAACCGCCCAGTCCCTCGCTCATTTACCCACCCACCCGCCAAGCCCCTCGCTCATTTACCAACCCACCCGATCAGCCCCTCGCTCATTTACCCACCCACCCGCCCAGCCCCTCGCTCCTTTACCCACCAACCCACCCAGCCCCTCGCACATTTAGCCACCCACACTCCCAGCCCTTCGCTCATTTACCCACCTACCCGCCCAGCCCCTCGCTCATTAACCCACCCACCCGCCCAGCCCCTCGCTCATTTACCCACCCAACCACCGAGCCCCTCGCTCATTGACCCTCCCAACCGCATAGCCCCTCGCTCATTTATCCACCCCCCAACCCAGCCCATCGCACATTTACCCACCCTCCCACATAGCCCCTCGCTCATTTACCCACCCACCCAGCCCCTCGCTCATTTACCCTCCCACCCACCCAGCCCCTCGCTCATTTAACCTCCCACCCACACAGCCCCCCACTCATTTACACACCCACCCACCCACTCAGCCCCTCGCTCATTTACCCATCAACTCAAACACCCCCCCTCTCATTTACGCACACTCCCACCCAGCATCTCGCACATTTTCCCACCAAACCACCGACCCACCCCCTCGTTCATTTATCCACCCTCCCACCCAGCATCTCACACATTTACCCACCCACCAACCCACCCACACAGCCCCTCGCTCATTTACCCTCTCACCCATCCAGCCCCTCGCTCATTTACCCAACCACCCGCCCTGCCCCTCGCTCATTTACCCACCCACCCGCACAGCCGCTCGCTCATTTACCCACCCACCCGCCCAGCCACTCGCTCATTTACCCACCCACCCGCCCAGCCCTCGCTCATTTACCCACCCACCAGCCCAGCCCTCGCTCATTTACCCACCCACCCGCCCAGCCCATCGCTCATTTACCCACCCACCCGCCCAGCCCCTCGCTCATTTACCCACCCACCCGCCCAGCAACTCCCTCATTTACCCACCCACCCGCCCAGCCCCTCGCTCATTTACCCTCCCTCCCACCCAGCCCCTCGCACATTTAGCCACCCACACTCCCAGCCCTTCGCTCATTTACCCACCTTCCCGCCCAGCCCCTCGCGCATTTACCCACCCACACGCCCAGCAACTCGCTCATTTACCCAGCCACCCGCCCAGCCCCTCGCTCATTTACCCAACCACCCGCCCAGCCCCTCGCTCATTTACCCACCCACCCGCCCAGCCCCTCGCTCATTTACCCACCCACCCGCCCAGCCCCTCGCTCATTTACCCACCCACCCGCCCAGCCCTTCGCTCATTTACCCACCCACCCGCCCAGCCCCTCGCTCATTTACCCACCCATCCGCCCAGCCCCTCGCTCATTTACCCACCCACCCGCCCAGCCCCTCGCTCATTTACCCACCCACCCGCCCAGCACCTCGCTCTTTTACCCACCCACCCACCCAGCCCCTCGCTCATTTACCCAACCACCCACCCAGCCCCTCGCTCATTTACCCACCCACCCACCCAGCCCCTCGCTAATTTACCCACCCACCCACCCAGCCCCTCTCTCATTTACCCACCCACCCACCCAGCCCCTCGCTCATTTGCCCAACCACACTCAAAGCCAATCGCTCATTTACCCACCCACCCGCCCAGACCCTCGCGCATTTACCCACCCACCCGCCCAGCCCCTCGCTCACTTACCCACCAACCCGCCCAGCCCTTCGCACATTTACCGCCCACCCGGCCAGCCCCTCGCTTATGTACCCACCCACCCGCCCAGCCGTTCGCTCATGTACCCACCCACCCGCCCTGACCCTCGCTCAATTACCTACCCACCCACCCAGCCCATAGATCATTTACCCACCAACCCACACAAAACCTCGCGCATTTACCCACACACCCAACCACCCGGCCCCTCGCTCATTTAGCCACCCACCCGCCCAGCCCCTCGCTCGTTTACCTGCCCACACGCCCAGCCCCTCGCTCGTTTACCCGCCCACCCGCCCAGCCCCTCGCTCGTTTACCCACCCACCCGCCCAGCCCCTCGCTCGTATACCCACCCACCCACCCAATCCCTCACTCATTTACGCACCTACGCGCCCAGCCCCTAGCACATTTACAAACCCACCCGCCCAGCCACTCGCTCATTTACCCACCCACCCGCCTAGCCCCTCGCTCATTTACCCACCCACCCGCCCAGCACCTCGCTCTTTTACCCACCCACCCACCCAGCCCCTCGCTCATTTACCCAACCACCCACCCAGCCCCTCGCTCATTTACCCACCCACCCACCCAGCCCCTCGCTAATTTACCCACCCACCCACCCAGCCCCTCTCTCATTTACCCACCCACCCACCCAGCCCCTCGCTCATTTACCCACCCACCCACCCAGCCCCTCGCTCATTAACCCACCCACCCACCCAGCCCCTCGCTCATTAACCCACCCACCCACCCAGCCCCTCGCTCATTAATCCACCCACCCACCCAGCCCCTCGCGCATTTACCCACCCACCCACCCACCCGGCCCCTCGCTCATTTAGCCGCCCACCCACTCGGTCCCTCGCTCATTTACCCACCCACCCGCCAAGCCCCTCGCTCATTTACGCACCCACCCGCCCATCCCCTAGATCATTTACCCAACACCCCACCCAGCTTCTCGTTCATTTGCTCACCAACCCACCCAGCCCCTCGCTCATTTACCCACCCACCCACCCAGTCGCTCGCTAATTTACCCACCCACCTGCCCAGCCCCTCGTTAATTTACCCAGACACCCACGCACACACCCAGACCTTCGCTCATTTACCCACCCACCCGCCTAGCCCCTCGCGCATTTACCCACCCACCCGCCCAGCCCCTCGCTCAATTACCCACCAACCCGCCCAGCCCTTCGCACATTTACCCCCCACCCGGCCAGCCCCTCGCTCATGTACCCACCCACCCACCCAGCCGTTCGCTCATGTACCCACCCACCCGCCCAGCCCCTCGCTCATTTGCCCAGCCCCTCGCTCAATTACCCACCCACCCGCCCAGCCCCTCGCTCATTTACCCACCCACCCTCCCAGCCCCTCGCTCATTTACCCACCCACCCACCCAGCCCCTCGCTCATTTACCCACCTACCCACCCAATCCCTCGCGCATTTACCCGCCCACACGCTCAGCCCCTCGCTCATTTACCCGCCCACCCGCCCAGCCCCTCGCTCATTTACCCGCCCACCCACCCAGCCCATAGCTCATATCCCCGCCCACCCGCCCAGCCCCTCGCTCATTTACCCGTCCACCCGCCCAGCCCCTCGCTCATTTAACCACCCACCCGCCCAGCCCCTCGGTCATTTACCCACCAACCCGCCC
This sequence comes from Isurus oxyrinchus, assembly GCA_026770705.1. NCBI lineage: Eukaryota > Metazoa > Chordata > Chondrichthyes > Lamniformes > Lamnidae > Isurus > Isurus oxyrinchus. Next base: position 51,739 of record JANJGN010002416.1, read on the forward strand.
AGCCCCTCGCTCATTTACCCAACCACCCGCCCTGCCCCTCGTTCATTTACCCACCCACCCGCACAGCCGCTCGCTCATTTACCCACCCACCCGCCCAGCCCCTCGCTCATTTACCCACCCACCCGCCCAGCCCCTCGCTCATTTACCCACCCACCCGCCCAGCCCTTCGCTCATTTACCCACCTACCCACCCAATCCCTCGCTCATTTACCCACCCATCCGCCCAGCCCCTCGCTCATTTACCCACCCACCCGCCCAGCCCCTCGCTCATTTACCCACCCAGCCCCTCGCTCATTTGCCCAACCACACTCAAAGCCAATCGCTCATTTACCCACCCACCCGCCCAGACCCTCGCTCATTTACCCACACTCCCACCAAGCCCCTAGCTCATTTACCCACCCACCCGCCCAGCCCCTCGCTCATTTACCCACATACCCAACCAGCCCCTAACTCATTTACCCACCTACCCACACAAAACCTTGCGCATTAACCCACCCCCCCACCCGCCCTGACCCTCGCTCATTTACCTACCACCCAACCAGCCCATAGCTCATTTACCCACCAACCCACACAAAACCTCGCGCATTTACCCACACACCCAACCACCCAGCCCCTCGCTCAATTACCCACCCACCCGCCCAGGCCCTCGCTCATTTACCCACCCACCCGCCCAGCCCCTCGCTCATTTACCCACCCACCCGCCCAGCCACTCGCTCATTTACCCACCCACCCGCCCAGCCCTCGCTCATTTACCCACCCACCCGCCCAGCCCTTCGCTCATTTACCCACGTTCCCACCCAGCCCCTCGCGCTTTTACCCACCCACACGCCCAGCAACTCGCTCATTTAACCGGCCACCCGCCCAGCCCCTCGCTCATTTACACACCCACCAACCCAGCCCATCGCTCATTTACCCACCCTCCCACATAGCCCCTCGCTCATTTACCCACCCGCCCTGCCCCTCAATCATTTACCACCCCACCCGCCCAGCCCCTCGCTCATTTACCCTCCCACCCACCCAAAATCTCGCGCATTTACCCACCCACCCACCCACCCACCCGGCCCCTCGGTCATTTAGCCACCCACCCACTCGGTCCCTCGCTCATTTACCCACCCACCCGCCAAGCCCCTCGCTCATTTACGCACCCACCCGCCCATCCCCTAGCTCATTTACCCAACACCCCACCCAGCTTCTCGTTCATTTGCTCACCCACCCACCCAGCCCCTCGCTCATTTACCCACCCACCCGCCCAGTCGCTCGCTAATTTACCCACCCACCTGCCCAGCCCCTCGTTAATTTACCCAGACACCCACGCACACACCCAGACCCTCGCTCATTTACCCACCCACCCGCCTAGCCCCTCGCGCATTTACCCACCCACCCGCCCAGCCCCTCGCTCATTTACCCACCAACCCGCCCAGCCCTTCGCACATTTACCCCCCCACCCGGCCAGCCCCTCGCTCATGTACCCACCCACCCGCCCAGCCGCTCGCTCATTTATCCACCCACCCGCCCAGCCCCTCGCGCATTTACCCACCCACACGCCCAGCCCCTCGTTCATTTACACAGCCACCCGCCCAGCCATTCACACATTTACCCAACCACCCGCCCAGCCCCTCGCTCATTTACCCACCCACCCGCCCAGCCCCTCGCTCATTTACCCACCCACCCGCCCAGCCCCTCGCTCATTTACCCACCCACCCACCCAGCCCCTCGCTCATTTGCCCACCCACACGCAAAGCCAATCGCTCATTTACCCACCCACCCACCCAGACCCTCGCTCATTTACCCACACTCCCACCAAGCCCCTAGCTCATTTACCCACCCAACCGCCCAGCCCCTCGCTCATTTACCCACATACCCACCCAGCCCCTAACTCATTTACCCACCTACCCACACAAAACCTCGCGCATTAACCCACCCCCCCACCCGACCTGACCCTCGCTCAATTACCTACCCACCCACCCAGCCCATAGCTCATTTACCCACCAACCCACACAAAACCTCGCGCATTTACCCACACACCCAACCACCCGGCCCCTCGCTCATTTAGCCACCCACCCGCCCAGCCCCTCGCTCATTTACCCAACCACCCGCCCAGCCCCTCATTCATTTACCCAACCACCCGCCCAGCCACTCGCTCATTTACCCACCCACCCGCCCAGCCCCTCACTCATTTGCGCACCCATGCGCGCAGCCACGAGCACATTTACCCACGCACCCGCCCAGCCCCTCGCTCAATTACCCACCCACCCGCCCAGGCCCTCGCTCATTTACCCACCCACCCGCCCAGCCCCTCGCTCATTTACCCACCCACCCGCCCAGCCACTCGCTCATTTACCCACCCACCCGCCCAGCCCTCGCTCATTTACCCACACACCCACCCATCCCTCGCTCATTTACCCGCCCACACGCTCAGCCCCTCGCTCATTTACCCGCCCACCCGCCCAGCCCCTCGCTCATTTACCCGCCCACCCACCCAGCCCATAGCTCATATCCCCGCCCACCCGCCCAGCCCCTCGCTCATTTACCCGCCCACCCGCCCAGCCCCTCGCTCATTTAACCACCCACCCGCCCAGCCCCTCGGTCATTTACCCACCAACCCGCCCAGCCCCTCGCTCATTTACCCAACCACCCGCCCTGCCCCTCGCTCATTTACCCACCCACCCGCACAGCCGCTCGCTCATTTACCCACCCACCCGCCCAGCCCCTCGCTCATTTACCCACCCACCCGCCCAGCCACTCGCTCATTTACCCACCCACCCGCCCAGCCCTTCGCTCATTTACCCACCCACCCGCCCAGCCCCTCGCTCATTTACCCACCCATCCGCCCAGCCCCTCGCTCATTTACCCACCCACCCGCCCAGCCCCTCGCTCATTTACCCACCCAGCCCCTCGCTCATTTGCCCAACCACACTCAAAGCCAATCGCTCATTTACCCACCCACCCGCCCAGACCCTCGCTCATTTACCCACACTCCCACCAAGCCCCTAGCTCATTTACCCACCCACCCGCCCAGCCCCTCGCTCATTTACCCACATACCCAACCAGCCCCTAACTCATTTACCCACCTACCCACACAAAACCGTGCGCATTAACCCACCCCCCCACCCGCCCTGACCCTCGCTCATTTACCTACCACCCAACCAGCCCATAGCTCATTTACCCACCAACCCACACAAAACCTCGCGCATTTACCCACACACCCAACCACCCAGCCCCTCGCTCAATTACCCACCCACCCGCCCAGGCCCTCGCTCATTTACCCACCCACCCGCCCAACCCCTCGCTCATTTACCCACCCACCCGCCCAGCCACTCGCTCATTTACCCACCCACCCGCCCAGCCCTCGCTCATTTACCCACCCACCCGCCCAGCCCTTCGCTCATTTACCCACCTTCCCACCCAGCCCCTCGCGCTTTTACCCACCCACACGCCCAGCAACTCGCTCATTTAACCGGCCACCCGCCCAGCCCCTCGCTCATTTACACACCCACCAACCCAGCCCATCGCTCATTTACCCACCCTCCCACATAGCCCCTCGCTCATTTACCCACCCGCCCTGCCCCTCAATCATTTACCACCCCACCCGCCCAGCCCCTCGCTCATTTACCCTCCCACCCACCCAAAATCTCGCGCATTTACCCACCCACCCACCCACCCACCCGGCCCCTCGGTCATTTAGCCACCCACCCACTCGGTCCCTCGCTCATTTACCCACCCACCCGCCAAGCCCCTCGCTCATTTACGCACCCACCCGCCCATCCCCTAGCTCATTTACCCAACACCCCACCCAGCTTCTCGTTCATTTGCTCACCCACCCACCCAGCCCCTCGCTCATTTACCCACCCACCCGCCCAGTCGCTCGCTAATTTACCCACCCACCTGCCCAGCCCCTCGTTAATTTACCCAGACACCCACGCACACACCCAGACCCTCGCTCATTTACCCACCCACCCGCCTAGCCCCTCGCGCATTTACCCACCCACCCGCCCAGCCCCTCGCTCATTTACCCACCAACCCGCCCAGCCCTTCGCACATTTACCCCCCCACCCGGCCAGCCCCTCGCTCATGTACCCACCCACCCGCCCAGCCGCTCGCTCATTTATCCACCCACCCGCCCAGCCCCTCGCGCATTTACCCACCCACACGCCCAGCCCCTCGTTCATTTACACAGCCACCCGCCCAGCCCTTCACACATTTACCCAACCACCCGCCCAGCCCCTCGCTCATTTACCCACCCACCCGCCCAGCCCCTCGCTCATTTACCCACCCACCCGCCCAGCCCCTCGCTCATTTACCCACCCACCCGGCCAGCCCCTCGCTCATTTGCCCACCCACACGCAAAGCCAATCGCTCATTTACCCACCCACCCGCCCAGACCCTCGCTCATTTACCCACACTCCCACCAAGCCCCTAGCTCATTTACCCACCCAACCGCCCAGCCCCTCGCTCATTTACCCACATACCCACCCAGCCCCTAACTCATTTACCCACCTACCCACACAAAACCTCGCGCATTAACCCACCCCCCCACCCGCCCTGACCCTCGCTCAATTACCTACCCACCCACCCAGCCCATAGCTCATTTACCCACCAACCCACACAAAACCTCGCGCATTTACCCACACACCCAACCACCCGGCCCCTCGCTCATTTAGCCACCCACCCGCCCAGCCCCTCGCTCATTTACCCAACCACCCGCCCAGCCCCTCATTCATTTACCCAACCACCCGCCCAGCCACTCGCTCATTTACCCACCCACCCGCCCAGCCCCTCACTCATTTGCGCACCCATGCGCGCAGCCACGAGCACATTTACCCACGCACCCGCCCAGCCCCTCGCTCAATTACCCACCCACCCGCCCAGGCCCTCGCTCATTTACCCACCCACCCGCCCAGCCCCTCGCTCATTTACCCACCCACCCGCCCAGCCCTCGCTCATTTACCCACACACCCACCCAGCCCTCGCTCATTTACCCACCCACCCGCCCAGCCCATCGCTCATTTACCCACCCACCCGCCCAGCCCCTCGCTCATTTACCCACCCACCCGCCCAGCAACTCCCTCATTTACCCACCCACCCGCCCAGCTCCTCGCTCATTTACCCACCCACCTGCACAGCCCCTCGCACATTTAGCCACCCACACTCCCAGCCCTTCGCTCATTTACCCACCTTCCCGCCCAGCCCCTCGCGCATTTACCCACCCACACGCCCAGCAACTCGCTCATTTACCCAGCCACCCGCCCAGCCCCTCGCTCATTTACGCACCCAACCGCGCAGCCCCTCGCTCATTTACCCACCCACCCGCCCAGCCCTTCGCTCATTTACCCACCCACCCGCCCAGCCCCTCGCTCATTTACCCACCCATCCGCCCAGCCCCTCGCTCATTTACCCACCCACCCGCCCAGCCCCTCGCTCATTTACCCACCCACCCACCCAGCCCCTCGCACATTTGCCCAACCACACTCAAAGCCAATCGCTCATTTACCCACCCACCCGCCCAGACCCTCGCTCATTTACCCACACTCCCACCAAGCCCCTAGCTCATTTCCCACCCACCCGCCCAGCCCCTCGCTCATTTACCCACCTACCCACACAAAACCTTGCGCATTAACCCACCCCCCCACCCGCCCTGACCCTCGCTCATTTACCTACCACCCACCCAGCCCATAGCTCATTTACCCACCAACCCACACAAAACCTCGCGCATTTACCCACACACCCAACCACCCAGCCCCTCGCTCAATTACCCACCCACCCGCCCAGGCCCTCGCTCATTTACCCACCCACCCGCCCAGCCCCTCGCTCATTTACCCACCCACCCGCCCAGCCACTCGCTCATTTACCCACCCACTCGCCCAGCCCTTCGCTCATTTACCCACCTTCCCACCCAGCCCCTCGCGCATTTACCCACCCACCCGCCCAGCCCCTCGCTCATTTACCCACCCATCCACCCAGCCCCTCGCTCATTTGCCCAACCACACTCAAAGCCAATCGCTCATTTACCCACCCACCCGCCCAGACCCTCGCTCATTTACCCACACTCCCACCAAACCCCTAGCTCATTTACCCACCCACCCGCCCAGCCCCTCTCTCATTTACCCACATTCCCACCCAGCCGCTAGCTCATTTACCCACCTACCCACACAAAACCTCGCGCATTAACCCACCCCCGCACCCGCCCTGACCCTCGCTCAATTACCTACCCACCCACCCAGCCCATAGCTCATTTACCCACCAACCCACACAAAACCTCGCGCATTTACCCACACACCCAACCACCCGGCCCCTCGCTCATTTAGCCACCCACCCGCCCAGCCCCTCGCTCATTTACCCAACCACCCGCCCAGCCCCTCCTTCATTTACCCAACCACCCGCCCAGCCACTCGCTCATTTACCCACCCACCGGCCCGCCCCTCACTCATTTGCGCACCCATGCGCGCAGCCACGAGCACATTTACCCACGCACACGCCCAGCCCCTCGCTCAATTACCCACCCACCCGCCCAGGCCCTCGCTCATTTACCCACCCACCCGCCCAGCCCCTCGCTCATTTACCCACCCACCCGCCCAGCCACTCGCTCATTTACCCACCCACCCGCCCAGCCCTCGCTCATTTACCCACACACCCACCCAGCCCTCGCTCATTTACCCACCCACCCGCCCAGCCCATCGCTCATTTACCCACCCACCCGCCCAGCCCCTCGCTCATTTACCCACCCACCCGCCCAGCGACTCCCTCATTTACCCACCCACCGGCCCAGCCCCTCGCTCATTTACCCACCCACCTGCACAGCCCCTCGCACATTTAGCCACCCACACTCCCAGCCCTTCGCTCATTTACCCACCTTCCCGCCCAGCCCCTCGCGCATTTACCCACCCACACGCCCAGCAACTCGCTCATTTACCCAGCCACCCGCCCAGCCCCTCGCTCATTTACGCACCCAACCGCGCAGCCCCTCGCTCATTTACCCACCCACCCGCCCAGCCCTTCGCTCATTTACCCACCCACCCGCCCAGCCCCTCGCTCATTTACCCACCCATCCGCCCAGCCCCTCGCTCATTTACCCACCCACCCGCCCAGCCCCTCGCTCATTTACCCACCCACCCACCCAGCCCCTCGCTCATTTGCCCAACCACACTCAAAGCCAATCGCTCATTTACCCACCCACCCGCCCAGACCCTCGCTCATTTACCCACACTCCCACCAAGCCCCTAGCTCATTTCCCACCCACCCCGCCCAGCCCCTCGCTCATTTACCCACCTACCCACACAAAACCTTGCGCATTAACCCACCCCCCCACCCGCCCTGACCCTCGCTCATTTACCTACCACCCACCCAGCCCATAGCTCATTTACCCACCAACCCACACAAAACCTCGCGCATTTACCCACACACCCAACCACCCAGCCCCTCGCTCAATTACCCACCCACCCGCCCAGGCCCTCGCTCATTTACACACCCACCCGCCCAGCCCCTCGCTCATTTACCCACCCACCCGCCCAGCCACTCGCTCATTTGCCCACCCACCCGCCCAGCCCTCGCTCATTTACCCACCCACTCGCCCAGCCCTTCGCTCATTTACTCACCTTCCCACCCAGCCCCTCGCGCATTTACCCACCCACCCGCCCAGCCCCTCGCTCATTTACCCACCCATCCACCCAGCCCCTCGCTCATTTGCCCAACCACACTCAAAGCCAATCGCTCATTTACCCACCCACCCGCCCAGACCCTCGCTCATTTACCCACACTCCCACCAAACCCCTAGCTCATTTACCCACCCACCCGCCCAGCCCCTCTCTCATTTACCCACATTCCCACCCAGCCGCTAGCTCATTTACCCACCTACCCACACAAAACCTCGCGCATTAACCCACCCCCGCACCCGCCCAGACCCTCGCTCATTTACCTACCCCCCCACCCAGCCCATAGCTCATTTACCCACCTAACCACACAAAACCTCGCGCATTTACCCACACACCCACCCACCTGGCCTCTCGCTCATTTAGCCACGCACCCACCCAACCATTCGCTCATTTACCCAACCACCCGCCCAGCCCCTCATTCATTTTCCCACCCACCCGCCCAGCCCCTCGTTCATTTACCCACCCACCCGCCCACCCCCACACTCATTTGCGCACCAATGCGCACAGCCACGAGCACATTTGCCCACCCACCCGCCCAGCCCCTCGCTCAATTACCCACCCACCCGCCCAGGCACTCGCTCATTTACCCACCCACCCGCCCAGCCCCTCGCTCATTTACCCACCCAACCACCGAGCCCCTCGCTCATTGACCCTCCCACCCGCAAAGCCCCTCGCTCATTTATCCACCCCCCAACCCAGCCCATCACAGATTTACCCACCCTCCCACATAGCCCCTCGTTCATTTACCCACCCACCCAGCCCCACGCTCATTTACCCTCCCACCCACCCAGCCCCTCGCTCATTTAACCCCCCACCCACCCAGCCCCCCACTCATTTACACACCCACCCACCGACTCAGCCCCTCGCTCATTTACCCATCAACTCAAACACCCCCCCTCTCATTTACGCACACTCCCACCCAGCATCTCGCACATTTTCCCACCAAACCACCGACCCAGCCCCTCGTTCATTTATCCACCCTCCCACCCAGCATCTCACACATTAACCCACCCACCAACCCACCCACACAGCCCCTCGCTCATTTACCCTCTCACCCATCCAGTGCCTCGCTCATTTACCCAAACACCCACCCAGCCCCTCATTCCTTTACCCAAACACCCACCCAGCCACTAGCTCATTTACCCACCCACCCGCCCAGCCCCTCGCGCATTTACCCACCCACCCGCCCAGCCCCTCGCTCATTTACCCAAACACCCACGCACACACCCAGACCCTCGCGCATTTACCCACCCACACGCCCAGCCCCTCGTTCATTTACCCAGCCACCCGCCCAGCCCTTCACACATTTACCCCCCCACCCTCCCAGCCCCTCGCTCATTTACCCACCGACCCGCCAGCCCCTCGCTCATTTACCCACCCACCCGCCCAACCCCTCGCTCATTTTCCCACCCACCCGCGCAGCCCCTCGCTCATTTACCCGACCACCTGCCCAGCCCATCGCTCATTTACCCACCCACCAGCCCAGCCCCTCGCTCATTTACCCGACCACCTGCCCAGCCCATCGCTCATTTACCCACCCACCCGCGCAGCCGCTCGCTCATTTACCCACCCACCAGCCCAGCCCCTCGCTCATTTACCCACCCACCCGCCCTGCCCCTCGCTCATTTACCCACCCACCCTCCCTGCCTCTCGTTCATTTACCCACCCACCCACACAGCCCCTAGCTCATTTACCCACCTAACTACCCAATCCCACGAGCATTTACCCACCCACACGCTCAGCCCCTCGCTCGTTTACCCGCCCACCCCGCCCTGCCCCTCGCTCATTTACCCGCCCACCCGCCCAGCCCCTCGCTCGTTTACCCGCCCACCCGCCCAGCCCCTCGCTCGTTTACCCGCCCACCTGCCCAGCCCCTCGCTCGTTTACCCGCCCACCCGCCCAGCCCCTCGCTCGTTTACCCACCCACCCGCCCAGCCCCTCGCTCGTATACCCACCCACCCACCCAGTCCCTCACTATTTTACGCACCTACGCGCCCAGCCCCTAGCACATTTACAAACCCACCAGCCCAGCCCCTCGCTCATTTACCCACCCAACCGCCTAGCTCCTCGCTCATTTACCCACCCACCTGCCCAGACCCTCGCTCATTTACCCACCCTCCCACCCAGCCCATCGCTCATTTACCCACCCACCAACCCAGCCCATCGCTCATTTACCCACCCACTCGCCCAGCCCCTCGCTCATTTACCCACCCATCCGCCCAGCCCCTCGCTCATTTACCCACCCACCCGCCCAGCCCCTCGCTCATTTACCCACCCACCCGCCCAGCCCCTCGCTCATTTACCCACCCACCCACCCAGCCCCTCGCTCATTTGCCCAACCACACTCAAAGCCAATCGCTCATTTACCCACCCACCCGCCCAGACCCTCGCTCATTTATCCACACTCCCACCAAGCCCCTAGCTCATTTACCCACCCACCCGCCCAGCCCCTCGCTCATTTACCCACATACCCACCCAGCCCCTAACTCATTTACCCACCTACCCACACAAAACCTTGCGCATTAACCCACACCCCCACCCGCCCTGACCCTCGCTCATTTACCTACCACCCACCCAGCCCATAGCTCATTTACCCACCAACCCACACAAAACCTCGCGCATTTACCCACACACCCAACCACCCAGCCCCTCGCTCAATTACCCACCCACCCGCCCAGGCCCTCGCTCATTTACCCACCCACCCGCCCAGCCCCTCGCTCATTTACCCACCCACCCGCCCAGCCACTCGCTCATTTAACCAGCCACCAACCCAGCCCATCGCTCATTTACCCACCCTCCCACAAAGCCCCTCGCTCATTTACCCACCCGCCCTGCCCCTCAATCATTTACCACCCCACCCGCCCAGCCCCTCGCTCATTTACCCTCCCACCCACCCAAAATCTCGCGCATTTACCTACCCACCCACCCACCCGGCCCCTCGCTCATTTAGCCACCCACCCACTCGGTCCCTAGCTCATTTACCCACCCACCCGCCAAGCCCCTCGCTCATTTACGCACCCACCCGCCCATCCCCTAGCTCATTTACCCAACACCCCACCCAGCTTCTCGTTCATTTGCTCACCCATCCACCCAGCCCCTCGCTCATTTACCCACCCACCCGCCCAGTCGCTCGCTAATTTACCCACCCACCTGCCCAGCCCCTCGTTAATTTACCCAGACACCCACGCACACACCCAGACCCTCGCTCATTTACCCACCCACCCGCCTAGCCCCTCGCGCATTTACCCACCCACCCGCCCAGCCCCTCGCTCATTTACCCACCAACCCGCCCAGCCCTTCGCACATTTACCCCCCCACCCGGCCAGCCCCTCGCTCATGTACCCACCCACCCGCCCAGCCGCTCGCTCATGTGCCCACCCAACCGCCCAGCCCCTCGCTCATTTACCCACCCACCCGCACAGCCCCTCGCTCAAATACCCACCCACCCGCCCAGCCCCTCGCTAATTTACCCACCCAAACTCCCAGCCCCTCGCTCATTTACCCACCCACCCACCCAGCCCCTCGCTCATTTGCCCAACCACACTAAAAGCCAATCGCTCATTTACCCACCCACCCGCCCAGACCCTCGCTCATTTACCCACACTCCCACCAAGCCCCTAGCTCATTTCCCCACCCACCCGCCCAGCCCCTCGCTCATTTACCCACATACCCACCCAGCCCCTAACTCATTTACCCACCTACCCACACAAAACCTCGCGCATTAACCCAACCCCCACCCGCCCTGACCCTCGCTCATTTACCTACCCACCCTCCCAGCCCATAGCTCATTTACCCACCAACCCACACAAAACCTCGCGCATTTACCCACACACCCAACCACCCGGCCCCTCGCTCATTTAGCCACCCACCCGCCCAGCCCCTCGCTCATTTACCCAACCACCCGCCCAGCCCCTCATTCATTTACCCACCCACCCGCCCAGCCACTCGCTCATTTACCCACCCACCCGCCCAGCCCCTCACTCATTTGCGCACCCATGCGCGCAGCCACGAGCACATTTACCCACCCACCCACCCAGCCCCTCGCTCAATTACCCAAACACCCACGCACACAACCAGACCCTCGCTCATTTATCCACCCACCCGCCCAGCCCCTCGCGCATTTACCCACCCACACGCCCAGCCCCTCGTTCATTTACCCAGCCACCCGCCCAGCCCTTCACACATTTACCCCCCCACCCTCCCAACCCCTCGCTCATTTACCCACCCACCCGCCCAGCCCCTCGCTCATTTACCCACCCACCCGCCCAGCCCCTCGCTCATTTACCCACCCACCCGCCCAGCCCCTCGCTCATTTACCCACCCACCTGCGCAGCCCCTCGCTCATTTACCCGACCACCTGCCCAGCCCATCGCTCATTTACACACCCACCAGCCCAGCCCCTCGCTCATTTACCCACCCACCCGCCCTGACCCTCGCTCATTTACCCACCCACCCTCCCTGCCCCTCGCTCATTTACCCACCCACCCACCCTGCCCCTCGCTCATTTACCCACCCACCCACCCAGCCTCTAGCTCATTTACCCACCTTACTACCCAATCCCACGCGCATTTACCCACCCACACGCTCAGCCCCTCGCTCGTTTACCCGCCCACCCGCCCAGCCCCTCGCTCATTTACCCACCCACCCGCCCAGCCCCTCGCTCGTTTACCTGCCCACACGCCCAGCCCCTCGCTCGTTTACCCGCCCACCCGCCCAGCCCCTCGCTCGTTTACCCACCCACCCGCCCAGCCCCTCGCTCGTATACCCACCCACCCACCCAATCCCTCACTCATTTACGCACCTACGCACCCAGCCCCTAGCACATTTACAAACCCACCCGCCCAGCCACTCGCTCATTTACCCACCCACCCGCCTAGCCCCTCGCTCATTTACCCACCCACCTGCCCATCCACTCGCTCATTTACCCACCCTCCCACACAGCCCATCGCTCATTTACCCACCCACCAACCCAGCCCATCGCTCATTTACCCACCCTCCCACACAGCCCCTCGCTCATTTACCCACCCACCCTGCCCCTCGCTCATTTACTCACCCACCCACCCACTCAGCCCCTCGCTCATTTACCCATCAACCCAAACTCCCCCTCGCTCACTTACGCACACTCCCACCCAGCATCTCGCACATTTTCCCACCAAACCACCCACCCAGCCCCTCGTTCATTTACCCACCCTCCCACCCAGCATCTCGCACATTAACCCACCCACCGACCCACCCACATAGCCCCTCACTCATTTACCCTCTCACCCACCCAGTGCCTCGCTCATTTATCCAACCACCCACCCAACACATCGCTCATTTATTCACCAGACCACCCAAACCCTCGCTCATTTACCCAAACACCCACGCACACACACAGCCCCTCGCTCATTTACCCACCCACCCGCCCAGCCCCTCGCTCATTTACCCACCCATCTGCACAGCCCCTTGCACATTTAGCCACCCACACTCCCAGCCCTTCGCTCATTTACCCACCTTCCCGCCCAGCCCCTCGCGCATTTACCCACCCACAAGCCCAGCATCTCGCTCATTTACCCAGCCACCCGCCCAGCCCCTCGCTCATTTACGCACCCAACCGCGCAGCCCCTCGCTCATTTACCCACCCACCCGCCCAGCCCTTCGCTCATTTACCCACCCACCCGCCCAGCCCCTCGCTCATTTACCCACCCATCCGCCCAGCCCCTCGCTCATTTACCCACCCACCCGCCCAGCCCCTCGCTCATTTGCCCAACCACACTCAAAGCCAATCGCTCATTTACCCACCCACCCGCCCAGACCCTCGCTCATTTACCCACACCCCCACCAAGCCCCTAGCTCATTTCCCACCCACCCGCCCAGCCCCTCGCTCATTTACCCACATACCCACCCAGCCCCTAACTCATTTACCCACCTACCCACACAAAACCTTGCGCATTAACCCACCCCCCCACCCGCCCTGACCCTCGCTCATTTACCTACCACCCACCCAGCCCATAGCTCATTTACCCACCAACCCACACAAAACCTCGCGCATTTACCCACACACCCAACCACCCAGCCCCTCGCTCAATTACCCACCCACCCGCCCAGCCCCTCGCTCATTTACCCACCCACCCGCCCAGCCCCTCGCTCATTTACCCACCCACCCGCCCAGCCCCTCGCTCATTTACCCACCCACCCGCCCAGCCACTCGCTCATTTACCCACCCACCCGCCCAGCCCTCGCTCATTTACCCACCCACTCGCCCAGCCCTTCGCTCATTTACCCACCTTCCCACCCAGCCCCTCGCGCATTTACCCACCCACCCGCCCAGCCCCTCGCTCATTTACCCACCCATCCACCCAGCCCCTCGCTCATTTGCCCAACCACACTCAAAGCCAATCGCTCATTTACCCACCCACCCGCCCAGACCCTCGCTCATTTACCCACACTCCCACCAAACCCCTAGCTCATTTCCCCACCCACCCGCCCAGCCCCTCGCTCATTTACCCACATACCCACCCAGCCCCTAACTCATTTACCCACCTACCCACACAAAACCTCGCGCATTAACCCACCCCCCCACCCGCCCTGACCCTCGCTCATTTACCTACCCACCCTCCCAGCCCATAGCTCATTTACCCACCAACCCACACAAAACCTCGCGCATTTACCCACACACCCAACCACCCGGCCCCTCGCTCATTTAGCCACCCACCCGCCCAGCCCCTCGCTCATTTACCCAACCACCCGCCCAGCCCCTCATTCATTTACCCACCCACCCGCCCAGCCACTCGCTCATTTACCCACCCACCCGCCCAGCCCCTCACTCATTTGCGCACCCATGCGCGCAGCCACGAGCACATTTACCCACCCACCCACCCAGCCCCTCGCTCAATTACCCAAACACCCACGCACACAACCAGACCCTCGCTCATTTATCCACCCACCCGCCCAGCCACTCGCGCATTTACCCACCCACACGCCCAGCCCCTCGTTCATTTACCCAGCCACCCGCCCAGTCCTTCACACATTTACCCCCCCCACCCTCCCAACCCCTCGCTCATTTACCCCACCCACCCGCCCAGCCCCTCGCTCATTTACCCACCCACCCGCCCAGCCCCTCGCTCATTTACCCACCCACCCCGCGCAGCCCCTCGCTCATTTACCCGACCACCTGCCCAGCCCATCGCTCATTTACACACCCACCAGCCCAGCCCCTCGCTCATTTACCCACCCACCCGCCCTGACCCTCGCTCATTTACCCACCCACCCCTCCCTGCCCCCTCGCTCATTTACCCACCCACCCTCCCTGCCCCTCGCTCATTTACCCACCCACCCACCCAGCCCCTAGCTCATTTACCCACCTTACTACCCAATCCCACGCGCATTTACCCACCCACACGCTCAGCCCCTCGCTCGTTTACCCGCCCCACCCGCCCAGCCCCTCGCTCGTTTACCTGCCCACACGCCCAGCCCCTCGCTCGTTTACCCGCCCACCACGCCCCAGCCCCTCGCTCGTTTACCCACCCACCCCGCCCAGCCCCCTCGCTCGTATACCCACCCACCCCACCCAATCCCTCACTCATTTACGCACCTACGCACCCAGCCCCTAGCACATTTACAAACCCACCCGCCCAGCCACTCGCTCATTTACCCACCCACCCCGCCTAGCCCCTCGCTCATTTACCCACCCACCTGCCCATCCACTCGCTCATTTACCCACCCTCCCACACAGCCCATCGCTCATTTACCCACCCCACCAACCCAGCCCATCGCTCATTTACCCACCCTCCCACACAGCCACTCGCTCATTTACTCACCCACCCACCCACTCAGCCCCTCGCTCATTTACCCATCAACCCAAACTCCCCCTCGCTCACTTACGCACACTCCCACCCAGCATCTCGCACATTTTCCCACCAAACCACCCACCCAGCCCCTCGTTCATTTACCCACCCTCCCACCCAGCATCTCGCACATTAACCCACCCACCGACCCACCCACATAGCCCCTCACTCATTTACCCTCTCACCCACCCAGTGCCTCGCTCATTTATCCAACCACCCACCCAACACATCGCTCATTTATTCACCAGACCACCCAAACCCTCGCTCATTTACCCAAACACCCACGCACACACACAGCCCCTCGCTCATTTACCCACCCACCCGCCCAGCCCCTCGCTCATTTACCCACCCACCTGCACAGCCCCTCGCACATTTAGCCACCCACACTCCCAGCCCTTCGCTCATTTACCCACCTTCCCGCCCAGCCCCTCGCGCATTTACCCACCCACAAGCCCAGCATCTCGCTCATTTACCCAGCCACCCGCCCAGCCCCCTCGCTCATTTACGCACCCAACCGCGCAGCCCCTCGCTCATTTTACCCACCCACCCCGCCCAGCCCTTCACTCATTTACCCACCCACACCGCCCAGCCCCTCGCTCATTTACCCCACCCATCCGCCCAGCCCCTCGCTCATTTACCCCACCCACCCGCCCAGCCCCCTCGCTCATTTGCCCAACCACACTCAAAGCCAATCGCTCATTTACCCACCCACACCGCCCAGGACCCTCGCTCATTTACCCACACCCCCACCAAGCCCCTAGCTCATTTCCCACCCACCCGCCCAGCCCCTCGCTCATTTACCCACATACCCACCCAGCCCCTAACTCATTTACCCACCTACCCACACAAAACCTTGCGCATTAACCCACCCCCCCCACCCGCCCTGACCCTCGCTCATTTACCTACCAACCCACCCAGCCCATAGCTCATTTACCCACCAACCCACACAAAACCTCGCGCATTTACCCACACACCCAACCACCCAGCCCCTCGCTCAATTACCCACCCACCCGCCCAGCCCCTCGCTCATTTACCCACCCACCCGCCCAGCCCCTCGCTCATTTACCCACCCACCCGCCCAGCCACTCGCTCATTTACCCACCCACCCCGCCCAGCCCTCGCTCATTTACCCACCCACTCGCCCAGCCCTTCGCTCATTTACCACACCTTCCCACCCAGCCCCTCGCGCATTTACCCACCCCACCCCGCCCAGCCCCTCGCTCATTTACCCACCCACCCGCCCAGACCCTCGCTCATTTACCCACACTCCCACCAAACCCCTAGCTCATTTCCCCACCCACCCGCCCAGCCCCTCGCTCATTTACCCACATACCCACCCAGCCCCTAACTCATTTACCCACCTACCCACACAAAACCTCGCGCATTAACCCACCCCCCCACCCGCCCTGACCCTCGCTCATTTACCTACCCACCCTCCCAGCCCATAGCTCATTTACCCACCAACCCACACAAAACCTCGCGCATTTACCCACACACCCAACCACCCCGGACCCCTCGCTCATTTAGCCACCCACCCGCCCAGCCCCTCGCTCATTTACCCAACCACCCCGCCCAGCCCCTCATTCATTTACCCACCCACCCGCCCAGCCACTCGCTCATTTACCACCCACCCGCCCAGCCCCCTCACTCATTTGCGCACCCATGCGCGCAGCCACGAGCACATTTACCCACCCACCCACCCAGCCCCCTCGCTCAATTACCCAAACACCCACGCACACAACCAGACCCTCGCTCATTTATCCACCCACCCGCCCAGCCCCTCGCGCATTTACCCACCCACACGCCCAGCCCCTCGTTCATTTACCCAGCCACCCGCCCAGTCCTTCACACATTTACCCCCCCACCCTCCCAACCCCTCGCTCATTTACCCACCCACCCGCCCAGCCCCTCGCTCATTTACCCACCCCACCCCGCCCAGCCCCTCGCTCATTTACCCACCCACTCCCGCGCAGCCCCTCGCTCATTTACCCGACCACCTGCCCAGCCCATCGCTCATTTACACACCCACCAGCCCCAGCCCCCTCGCTCATTTACCCACCCACCCCGCCCTGACCCTCGCTCATTTACCCACCCACCCCTCCCTGCCCCTCGCTCATTTACCCACCCACCCTCCCTGCCCCTCGCTCATTTACCCACCCCACCCAACCCAGCCCCTAGCTCATTTACCCACCTTACTACCCAATCCCACGCGCATTTACCCACCCACACGCTCAGCCCCCTCGCTCGTTTACCCGCCCCACACGCCCAGCCCCTCGCTCGTTTACCTGCCCACACGCCCAGCCCCTCGCTCGTTTACCCGCCCACCCGCCACCGCCCAGCCCCTCGCTCATTTACCCACCCACCCCCGCCCAGCCCCTCGCTCGTATACCCACCCACCCACCCAATCCCTCACTCATTTACGCACCTACGCACCCAGCCCCTAGCACATTTACAAACCCACCCCGCCCAGCCACTCGCTCATTTACCCACCCACCCACCTAGCCCCTCGCTCATTTACCCACCCACCTGCCCATCCACTCGCTCATTTACCCACCCTCCCACACAGCCCATCGCTCATTTACCCACCCACCAACCCAGCCCATCGCTCATTTACCCACCCTCCCACACAGCCCCTCGCTCATTTACCCACCCACCCTGCCCCTCGCTCATTTACTCACCCACCCACCCACTCAGCCCCTCGCTCATTTACCCATCAACCCAAACTCCCCCTCGCTCACTTACGCACACTCCCACCCAGCATCTCGCACATTTTCCCACCAAACCACCCACCCAGCCCCTCGTTCATTTACCTACCCTCCCACCCAGCATCTCGCACATTAACCCACCCACCGACCCACCCACATAGCCCCTCACTCATTTACCCTCTCACCCACCCAGTGCCTCGCTCATTTATCCAACCACCCACCCAACACATCGCTCATTTATTCACCAGACCACCCAAACGCTCGCTCATTTACCCAAACACCCACGCACACACACAGCCCCTCGCTCATTTACCCACCCACCCCGCCCAGCCCCTCGCTCATTTACCCACCCACCTGCACAGCCCCTCGCACATTTAGCCACCCACACTCCCAGCCCTTCGCTCATTTACCCACCTTCCCCGCCCAGCCCCTCGCGCATTTACCCACCCACAAGCCCAGCATCTCGCTCATTTACCCAGCCACCCGCCCAGCCCCTCGCTCATTTACGCACCCCAACCGCGCAGCCCCCTCGCTCATTTACCCACCCACCCCCGCCAGCCCTTCGCTCATTTACCCACCCACCCGCCCAGCCCCTCGCTCATTACCCACCCATCCGCCCAGCCCCTCGCTCATTTACCCACCCACCCGCCCAGCCCCTCGCTCATTTACCCACCCACCCACCCAGCCCCCTCGCTCATTTGCCCAACCACACTCAAAACCAATCGCTCATTTACCCACCCCACCCGCCCAGACCCTCGCTCATTTACCCACACTCCCACCAAGCCCCTAGCTCATTTCCCACCCACCCCGCCCAGCCCCTCGCTCATTTACCCACATACCCACCCAGCCCCTAACTCATTTACCCACCTACCCACACAAAACCTTGCGCATTAACCCACCCCCCAACCCGCCCTGACCCTCGCTCATTTACCTACCACCCACCCAGCCCATAGCTCATTTACCCACCAACCCACACAAAACCTCGCGCATTTACCCTCACACCCAACCACCCAGCCCCTTGCTCAATTACCCACCCACCCGCCCAGGCCCTCGCTCATTTACACACCCACCCCGCCCAGCCCCTCGCTCATTTACCCCACCCACCCGCCCAGCCACTCGCTCATTTACCCACCCACCCGCCCAGCCCTCGCTCATTTACCCACCCCACTCGCCCAGCCCCTTCGCTCATTTACCCACCTTCCCACCCAGCCCCTCGCGCATTTACCCCACCCACCCGCCCAGCCCCCTCGCTCATTTACCCACCCATCCACCCAGCCCCTCGCTCATTTGCCCAACCACACTCAAAGCCAATCGCTCATTTACCCACCCACCCCGCCCAGACCCTCGCTCATTTACCCACACTCCCACCAAACCCCTAGCTCATTTACCCACCCACCCCCGCCCAGCCCCTCTCTCATTTACCCACATTCCCACCCAGCCCGCTAGCTCATTTACCCACCTACCCACACAAAACCTCGCGCATTAACCCACCCCCGCACCCCGCCCAGACCCTCGCTCATTTACCTACCCCCCCCACCCAGCCCATAGCTCATTTACCCACCTAACCACACAAAACCTCGCGCATTTACCCACACACCCACCCACCCGGCCTCTCGCTCATTTAGCCACGCACCCACCCAACCATTCGCTCATTTACCCAACCACCCGCCCAGCCCCTCATTCATTTACCCACCCACCCGCCCAGCCCCTCGTATCATTTACCCACCCACCCGCCCAGCCCCCACACTCATTTGCGCACCAATGCGCACAGCCACCGAGCACATTTGCCCACCCACCCGCCCAGCCCCTCGCTCAATTACCCACCCACCCCGCCCAGGCACTCGTTCATTTACCCACCCAACCACCGAGCCCCTCGCTCATTGACCCTCCCACCCGCAAAGCCCCTCGCTCATTTATCCACCCCCCCAACCCAGCCCATCGCAGATTTACCCACCCTCCCACATAGCCCCTCGCTCAGTTACCCACCCACCCAGCCCCACGCTCATTTACCCTCCCACCCACCCAGCCCCTCGCTCATTTAACCTCCCACCCACCCAGCCCCCCACTCATTTACACACCCACCCACCCACTCAGCCCCTCGCTCATTTACCCATCAACTCAAAC
>JANJGN010002417.1:0-62500 GCA_026770705.1 Isurus oxyrinchus
GGGTGTTTATAGGGATCACCTGGGAGCCGGGTGTTTATAGGGATCACCCTTGAGTCGGGCGTTTATAGGGATCACCCTTGAGCCGGGCGTTTATAGGGATCACCCAGGAGTCGGGCGTTTATAGAGATCACCCGGGAGGTCGGGCGTTTATAGGGATCACCCTGGAGCCGGGCATTTATAGGGATCACTCGGGAGCTGGGTGTTTATAGGGATCACTCGGGAGCCGGGGTGTTTATAGGGATCTTTTGGGACTCGGGCGTTTATAGGGATCACCCTGGAGTCGGGCGTTTATAGGGATCACCCGGGAGTCGGGCGTTTATAGGGATCACCCGGGAGTCGGGTGGTTTATAGGGATCACCCGGGAGTCGGGTGTTTATAGGGATCACCCTGGAGTCGGGTGTTTATAGGGATCACCCGGGAGTCGGGTGTTTATAGGGATCACCCGGGAGTCGGGTGTTTATAGGGATCACCCGGGAGTCGGGTGTTTATAGGGATCACCCGGGAGTCGGGTGTTTATAGGGATCACCCGGGAGTCGGGTGTTTATAGGGATCACCCGGGAGTCGGGTGTTTATAGGGATCACCCGGGAGTCGGGTGTTTATAGGGATCACACCCGGGAGTCGGGTGTTTATAGGGATCACCCGGGAGTCGGGTGTTTATAGGGATCACCCGGGAGTCGGGTGTTTATAGAGATCTTTTGGGAGTCGGGTGTTTATTGCGATCACCCTGGAGTCGGGTGTTTATAGGGATCACCCGGGAGTCGGGTGTTTATAGAGATCTTTTGGGAGTCGGGTGTTTATTGCGATCACCCTGGAGTCGGGTGTTTATAGGGATCACCCTGGAGTCGGGTGTTTATAGGGATCTTTTGGGAGTCGGATGTTTATTGGGATCACCCGGGAGCCGGGTGTTTATAGGGATCACCCGGGAGTCGGGTGTTTATAGAGATCACCCGGGAGCCGGGTGTTTATAGGGATCACCCGGGAGTCGGGTGTTTATAGGGATCACCCGGGAGCCGGGTGTTTATAGGGATCACCCGGGAGTCGGGTGTTTATAGGGATCTTTTGGGAGTCGGGTGTTTATAGGGATCTTTTGGGAGTCGGGTGTTTATTGGGATCACCCGGGAGTCGGGTGTTTATAGGGATCACCCGGGAGTCGGGTGTTTATAGGGATCTTTTTGGAGTTGGTTGTTTATTGGGATTACCTGGGAGCCGGGCGTTTCTGGCTTTTGGGTCGGGGGCTGGGTATTTGCTTCCCTCTCAGACCGGGTGTTTTTTGCATGGCGGGTTTTTTTAAGGTGACTCTCTGGTGTTGAGTAAAGCCTGTTTGTTGAAGCCCCGAACAGCAGCTTCCGCATCGTCCTGACCTTCATGTTCTTGGACACTGAGTGTGCATACGACTACCTGTTCATTTATGACGGAGACTCCTACAGCAGCCCACTCCTCGCTAGTGTGAGCGGGAAAACCCTGCCGGAGCCCATCGAAGCACAATCAGGAAAGGTCAGTGTTAACCAGGCCTGGGTGGGTGATCTGTGGGAATGTGGCTCCATCAGCGAGGTGGGTTGTCAGTGCATGATTGGGAGTGTGTGTGTGGGGTGTGGAGGTGAGAGCCTGGTCTTGTGACTGTTTGCGCTCGAATGTACCAGGCCTGTCGGACACACAAATCCTCCTGCATGGGTGTGGGAGTCTGGACTTGTGTCTGTGTCTGTGGCGGTCTGGATTTGTGTCTGTGGGGGTCTGGATTTGTGTCTGTGTCTGTGGCGGTCTGGACTTGTGTCTATGGGGGTCTGGATTTGTGTCTGTGTCTGTGGCGGTCTGGACTTGTGTCTATGGGGGTCTGGACTTGTGTCTGTGGCGGTCTGGACTTGTGTCTGTGGCGGTCTGGACTTGTGTCTGTGGCGGTCTGGACTTGTGTCTGTGGCGGTCTGGACTTGTGTCGGTGGCGGTCTGGACTTGTGTCGGTGGCGGTCTGGACTTGTCGGTGGCGGTCTGGACTTGTGTCGGTGGCGGTCTGGACTTGTGTGCGAGTCGGTGACGGTCTGGACTTGTGTGCGAGTCGGAGGCGGTCTGGACTTGTGTGCGAGTCGGTGGCGGTCTGGACTTGTGTGCGAGTCGCTGGCGGTCTGGACTTGTGTGCGAGTCGCTGGCGGTCTGGACTTGTGTGCGAGTCGCTGGCGGTCTGGACTTGTGTGCGAGTCGCTGGCGGTCTGGACTTGTGTGCGAGTCGCTGGCGGTCTGGACTTGTGTGCGAGTCGCTGGCGGTCTGGACTTGTGTGCGAGTCGCTGGCGGTCTGGACTTGTGTGCGAGTCGCTGGCGGTCTGGACTTGTGTGCGAGTCGGTGGCGGTCTGGACTTGTGTGCGAGTCGGTGGCGGTCTGGACTTGTGTGCGAGTCGCTGGCGGTCTGGACTTGTGTGCGAGTCGCTGGCGGTCTGGACTTGTGTGCGAGTCGCTGGCGGTCTGGACTTGTGTGCGAGTCGCTGGCGGTCTGGACTTGTGTCCGTGTCTGTGGGGGTCTGTGGGTGTGTGCACACCAGCTTGGCTGTGTCAGATCTGCAGATGTGTGAACATGCTTCTGGGTGTGAAGCTTGGCTGAGTGACAGACTCTGGAGCACTCATTCCGATCTTTTCTTTAATTCTGTCTCTCCGCAGATGCTGCTCCACCTGTTCAGTGATGCCAATTACAACCTGCTGGGGTTTAATGCCACATATATCTTCACTCTCTGCCCCATGGGCTGTTCTGGTCATGGGATGTGCGACCTCACTGGGACATGCACCTGTCATTCAGGTTGGAGTGGACAGGCTTGTGATGTCCAGAACTGCAGTGATTATTGTGTGTCACACGGACAGTGTATCACGGTAAGACAGAGTGGGGAGAGCGCTTCCTCTTCCCCGATTATTGAACTACAAAGCTCAGGAGAGGAGGAGGACCTGGGTCCGAGCAGTCAGCTTTTAGAACTTGGCAAACATTGAGCGGTTGGTGTGCAGATGGTGATTAGTGTGACACTCTGGAAAGGGGTGAACAATGTAGTTGGAATGGAAATAGGCGGCATTGGCAGCTGGAAGTCAAGGTGAATTGGCAAAGGAACTGCCATTTTAACAGAAGCACAAGTGGGATTGATACAGGGGAGAGTGGGGCAGTGAGATTAGTTTGGGATTGATACAGGATTATGGGGAGAGAGTGGGGCAGTGGGATCAGTTTGGGATTGATACAGGATTATGGGGAGAGAGTGGGGCAGTGGGATCAGTTTGGGATTGATACAGGATTATGGGGAGAGTGGGGCAGTGGGATTAGTTTGGGATTGATACAGGATTATGGGGAGTGAGTGGGGCAGTGAGATTAGTTTGGTATGATACAGGGCTATGGGGAGAGAGTGGGGCAGTGGGATTAGTTTGGGATTGATACAGGGCTATGGGGAGTGAGTGGGGCAGTGAGATTAGTTTGGGATTGATGCAGGATTATGGGGAGAGAGCGGGGCAGTGGGATTAGTTTGGGATTGATACAGGGTTATGGGGAGTGAGTGGGGCAGTGAGATTAGTTTGGGATTGATACAGGATTATGGGGAGAGAGCGGGGCAGTGGGATTAGTTTGGGATTGATACAGGATTATGGGGAGTGAGTGGGGCAGTGAGATTAGTTTGGGATTGATACAGGATTATGGGATAGAGCGGGGCAGTGAGATTAGTTTGGGATCGATACGGGGATATGGGATAGAGCGTGGCAGTAGGATTAGTTTGGGATTGATACAGGGATATAGGATAGAGTGGGGCAGTGGGATTAGTTTGGGATTGATACTGGGCTATGGGGAGAGAGCGGGGCAGTGGGATTAGTTTGGGATTGATACAGGATTATGGGGAGTGAGTGGGGCAGTGAGATTAGTTTGGGATTGATACAGGATTATGGGGAGAGTGGAGCAGTGAGATTAGTTTGGGATTGATACGGGATTATGGGATAGAGCGGGGCAGTGAGATTAGTTTGGGATCGATACAGGGATATGGGGTAGAGCGGGGCAGTAGGATTCGTTTGGGATTGATACTGGGCTATGGGGAGAGAGCGGGGCAGTGGGATTAGTTTCGGGATTGATACAGGAATTCTGGGGAGAGGAGAGTCAGTGGTACTAGTTTTAGGATTGATATCAGGCTATGGGGAGAGAATGGGGCAGAGGGATTTCTTTGGGATTGGGATTATTCTTGTGTGAAATATTTCTGTGTTGTTCCAGTCTCAGCATTGTCAGTGCCAGCCAGGATTTATAGGTCACAACTGTGACCTTTCGCTCAATGACAACCAAAGTGCAGGAAGCTGGTACAATGTCAGCAGATCAGATCCAGAGTTTGTGGGACGCACAGCAGCTGCTGGGACATTTCTGAACACCACCAACTCACTCTACATCTTTGGTGGTAGGTCTCAGCATTTTCTACCTGTTATATCTGCTTCCAGAGTTCAGGTGCTGAGTTTTACTCTGTATCTAACCCTGTGCTGTACCTGTCCTGGGAGTGTTTGATGGGGACAGTGTAGAGGGAGCTTTACTCTGTATCTCACCCCGTGCTGTACCTGTCCTGGGAGTGTTTGATGGGGACAGTGTAGAGGGAGCTTTACTCTGTATCTAACCCCGTGCTGTACCTGTCCTGGGAGTGTTTGATGGGGACAGTGTAGAGGGAGCTTTACTCTGTATCTAACCCCGTGCTGTACCTGTCCTGGGAGTGTTTGATGGGGACAGTGTAGAGGGAGCTTTACTCTGTATCTAACCCCGCGCTGTACCTGTCCTGGGAGTGTTTGATGGGGACGGTGTAGAGGGAGATTTACTCTGTATCTAACCCCATGCTGTACCTGTCCTGGGAGTGTTTGATGGGGACGGTGTAGAGGGAGATTTACTCTGTATCTAACCCCGTGCTGTACCTGTCCTGGGAGTGTTTGATGGGGACAGTGTAGAGGGAGATTTACTCTATATCTAACTCTGTGCTGTACCTGTCCTGGGAGTGTTTGATGGGGACAGTGTAGCGGGAGATTTACTCTGTATCTAACCCCGTGCTGTACCTGTCCTGGGAGTGTTTGATGGGGACAGTGTAGCGGGAGATTTACTCTGTATCTAACCCCGTGCTGTACCTGTCCTGGGAGTGTTTGATGGGGACACTGTAGAGGGAGATTTACTCTGTATCTAACCTTGTGCCGTACCTGCCTTGGGAATTAAGCTCCCTCTACACAGTGCTGCACTGTTGTTGGCTTTGTCACATCTGATTTACGTGTTGCAATAAAATGTAGGATGTTTGGAGTTTAGTCTCTGCTTGTACGTGGCTGATGCCACCAAGTGGTAAAGAGCCTCAGAACAATTGAAAGACTGCAGCCTCGTACCACAGAGATGGGCGCGGGTGTTCAGGTGAATGGACATACTGCGCTCGAAAGAGAAAGCTGAAAGCATTAAAACAAACAAGTTAGCTTGACACACTCAATGAATCTCAAATCTCACACACAACGATGAATCTCAAATTCACCCCTTTTTGGCCTGTGTAGTCATTAATTGCAAGTTCTTGCATCTAGTCTGCTTACCATCAAGCACTGTACCCTCTGTAAAACTTGCTTCTGACAATTCAGTAAATGATGATGATATTTAATCAGGAAATTTCGGTAAAGGAGACTTCTGACTTCTAATCTGGAAAATTGATTGCAATATTGAGCTTAAGGGCTTGTTTTGGTAAAAACGAATAGAAAAGCATTTTGACTAAAATACTAGAGGAAATTAATTACCCAACATGGGACTCAGAATGATGACCCTGGGATTAAGAGTCCCATTATCTACCAGAACAGCTACCCAGGCTCTGTGGAAACTCCCAACACGAAGCCTAAAGACACTGGATCGATCCTGAAGAGGCAGCATTCAGATAAAATCTCATTGAGATGGCGATGCCGGCACAGATTGGGAGCCAGGATTTATTGTTGCCGGCAAATTGTTTTTTATGTGTTGCAATGCTACACTGAAATGCTGCAGTGGAATTCCTATGAGAACGTTACTTGGTGGTATAACTGGCAACACCTAGACCTAGGTATTGAACTGTAACATTAGAATTCCCATGGGGAATGCTTCCATTGCAGGTTCCAGTACAGTGTGAGACTCCGCAGCCTTTGTTAGATCCAGATCTCTGCCGTCGGCCAGAAAGACATCAGGAGCAGTTGCGTGTGTGCCAAGTGTGCAAGTGCAGCCTTTCCTGGAGTCTGTCTGATTGGTGGCAGGAATTAGCCCAATCTGAGAATATCCCCAGGATCTGATGGCCCACATCCTGGTGTTCTAAAAGAGAGAGCTTCAGAGATAGTGGGTGCGCTATGATTTTCCAAAATTCCCCATATTCCAGAACGCTCCCAGTGAATTTTTTTTTATTCATTCACAGGATGTGGGCTTCGCTGGCTGGGCCAGCATTTATTGCCCATCCCTAATTGCCCCTTGAGAAGTTAGCAAATAGCAGACCATTATTCAAGGAAGGAGGGAGAAAGAAACCAGTTGGCTCGAGGCTGGTTATCCTGAAGTCAATCATCAGGAAAGTGTTGGAACCTATGACTGAAGAAGTTTGAACGATACGCTTAGAAAATCATATGATCAGAGACAAGATGGTGCTACAAAATCATCTTTAACAAACTTGTTGGGAGTATAATGTGGGCAAATGTGAAATTGTTCATTTTGGCAGACAGAATAAAAAAGAAGCTTATTATCTAAATGGTGAGAGATTGCAGAGCTCTGAGGTGCAGAGGGATCTGGGTGTCCTGGTGCATGAATCAGGTACAGCAGGTCATCAGGAAAGCTAATAGAATGTTATTGGTTATTGTGAGGGGAACTGAATATAAAATCAGGGAGGTTATGATTCAGTTGTACAGAGCGCTAGTGAGTCCACATCTGGAGTATTGTGTACAGCACAATATTGAGTATTTAGAGAAAGCTGTAAATGCGTTAGCTATTCAGAGAAGATTTACCAGACTAATACCAGGAATAGACGGGTTGTTTTCCGAGGGAAGTCTGGACAGGTTCGTCTTGTATCCACTGGAGTTTAGAAGAGTAAGAGGTGACTTAATTGAAAGCTTTAAGATTCTGAGGGGTCTTGACAGGGAGCATGTGGAGAGGATGTTTCCTCTTATGGAAGAATCTAGAACTAGGGGTCACTGTTTAAAAATAAGGGGTTGCTCATTTGAGATAGATTAGGAGAAATTTTTTTCTGAGGACTGAGATTCTTTGGAACTCTCTTCCTCAAAAGGCAGTGGAAGCAGAGTCTTTGACTTTTTAAGGCAGGGCTAGAAAGATTCTTGATTAACAAGGGGGTGAAAGGTTATCGGGGCTGAGCAGGAATGTGGGGTTGAGGTTACGTTCAGATCAGCCTTGATCTTATTGAATGGCAGGGCAGGCTCGAGGGGCCGAGTGGTCTATACTGCTAATTCCTATGTTCGTATGTAGAGTTTTATGAGGATTTAGCTTGAAGGGTCGGTAAATGAGAACCAGTAGATGTAGTATACTTAGATTTTGAAAAGGTATTTGATAAGGTGCCACACAAAATGTTAGGTGCACAAAGGCACCTAAGGCACAAAGGAGGAGGGGTGATTTGTAACATGGATAGAAGATTGGTTAACATACAGAAAACAGAGTCAGGATAAATGAGGCATTTGTTGAATGCTCCGATGCTGCCAGACCTGCTGAGTTTTTCTAGGTAATTGTGTTTTTGTTTTAAATGAGGCATTCTCAAGTTGGCAGGCTGGAGTGTTGCAACAATCAGTGCTGGGGCCTCGGCTACTTATAATCTATATTAATGACTTAGACCAAGAGATTGAGAGGAATGTAAACAAAGAAAACTGTGGATGCTGGAAATCCAAAACAAAAACAGAATTACCTGGAAAAACTCAGCAGGTCTGGCAGCATCGGCGGAGAAGAAAAGAGTTGACGTTTCGAGTCCTCATGACCCTTCGACAGAACTTGATTTCGAGTCCAAGAAAGAATTGAAATATAAGCTGGTTTAAGGTGTGTGTGGCGGGGGGGGGTGGGGGGGGGGGCGGAGAGAGAGAGAGAGACAGAGGTGCTTGTGTAGACAAACAAGCAGTGATAGAAGCAGATCATCAAAAGATGTCAGTGACAATGGTGCAAAAGAACACATAGGTGTTAAAGTTAAAGTTGGTGATATTATCTAAACGAATGTGCTAATTAAGAATAGATGGTAGGGCACTCAAGGTACAGCTCTAGTGGGGGTGGGGGGAGCATAAAAGATTTTAAAATATTTAAAAATAATGGAAATAGGTGGGAAAAGAAAAATCTATAAAATTTATAGGGAAAAAAAAAGGGGAAAAAAGGGGGAAACAGAAAGGGGGTGGGGATGGGGGAGGGAGCTCACGACCTAAAGTTATTGAATTCAGTATTCAGACCGGAAGGCTGTAAGGTGCCTAGTCGGAAGATGAGGTGTTGTTGAGAGGAATGTGCCTAGTTTGCTGCTGATACACA
Source organism: Isurus oxyrinchus (assembly GCA_026770705.1). NCBI lineage: Eukaryota > Metazoa > Chordata > Chondrichthyes > Lamniformes > Lamnidae > Isurus > Isurus oxyrinchus. Next base: position 8,459 of record JANJGN010002417.1, read on the forward strand.
GATAGTTGGGAATGTAAACTGTGAGGAGGCTGCAGAGATATGGACAGGTTAGGTGATGGGCAATAATGTATGGCAGAAAGAGTATAACATGGGAAAGTGTAAGGTTAGGGTAGTAAGAATAGAGTAGCAGAGTTCTTATGAACTTGTAAATGTTGATATTCAGAGGGACTTGGGTGTACTTGTACAAGGAGCACAGAAGGTTAACCTGCAGGTACAGCAAGCAATTAGGAAGGCAAATGGCAAATTGGCCTTTATTGCAAAGGGATTGGAGTACAAAAATAAGGAAGTCTTGCTCCAATTGTAGGGGGCTTTGGTGAGGCCACATCTGGAATACTGTGTGCAGTTCTGGCCTTGAAGTAAGGAAGGATATCCTCGCATTGGAGGCAGCACAGCAAAGGTTCACTAGACCGGTCTCTGTGATAGGCCGGGGGTCTTACCATGGGAGGATGAGTAAATTAGGCTTTGGGTTTATGTTCTCTGGAGTTGAGAAATATGAGAGGCAATCTTATTGAGATATACAAAATCCTGAAGGGGCTCGATAGGGTTGACACTGAGAGATTGTTTCCGCTGGTTGGGGAATCACGGGAGCATGGTCACAGGGTGAGGGGCTGATCATCTCAGAGAGAGGAGGAGAAATTTCTTCACTCAAAGGGTTGTGGATCTTCGGAATTCTCTGTCCCAGAGGGTTGTGGATCTTCGGAATTCTCTGTCCCAGAGGGTTGTGGATCTTCGGAATTCTCTGTCCCAGAGGGTTGTGGATCTTCGGAATTCTCGGTCCCAGAGTGTTGTGGATCTTCGGAACCCTCTGTCCCAGAGGGTTGTGGATCTTCGGAATTCTCGGTCCCAGAGGGTTGTGGATCTTCGGAATTCTCTGTCCCAGAGGGTTGTGGATCTTCGGAATTCTCGGTCCCAGAGGGTTGTGGATCTTCGGAATTCTCGGTCCCAGAGGGTTGTGGATCTTCGGAACCCTCTGTCCCAGAGGGTTGTGGATCTTCGGAATTCTCGGTCCCAGAGGGTTGTGGATCTTCGGAATTCTCTGTCCCAGAGGGTTGTGGATCTTCGGAATTCTCGGTCCCAGAGGGTTGTGGGTCTTCGGAATTCTCGGTCCCAGAGGGTTGTGGATCTTCGGAACCTTCTGTCCCAGAGGGTTGTGGATCTTCGGAATTCTCTGTCCCAGAGGGTTGTGGATCTTCGGAATTCTCGGTCCCAGAGGGTTGTGGATCTTCGGAATTCTCTGTCCCAGAGGGTTGTGGATCTTCGGAACCCTCTGTCCCAGAGGGTTGTGGATCTTCGGAATTCTCTGTCCCAGAGGGTTGTGGATCTTCGGAATTCTCGGTCCCAGAGGATTGTGGATCTTCGGAATTCTCTGTCCCAGAGGGTTGTGGGTCTTCGGAATTCTCGGTCCCAGAGGATTGTGGATCTTCGGAATTCTCTGTCCCAGAGGGTTGTGGGTCTTCGGAATTCTCTGTCCCAGAGGGTTGTGGATCTTCGGAATTCTCGGTCCCAGAGGGTTGTGGGTCTTCGGAATTCTCTGTCCCAGAGGGTTGTGGATCTTCGGAATTCTCGGTCCCAGAGGGTTGTGGATCTTCGCAGTTCTCTGTCCCAGAGGGTTGTGGATCTTCGGAATTCTCTGTCCCAGAGGGTTGTGGGTCTTCGGAATTCTCGGTCCCAGAGGGTTGTGGGTCTTCGGAATTCTCTGTCCCAGAGGGTTGTGGATCTTCAGAGTTCTCGGTCCCAGAGGGTTGTGGATCTTCGGAATTCTCGGTCCCAGAGGGTTGTGGGTCTTCGGAATTCTCTGTCCCAGAGGGTTGTGGATCTTCGGAATTCTCTGTCCCAGAGGGTTGTGGATCTTCGGAATTCTCTGTCCCAGAGGGTTGTGGATCTTCGGAATTCTCTGTCCCAGAGGGTTGTGGGTGCCCCATCGTTGAATACATTAAAGGTGGGATAGACAGAAGTTTGATCTCGCGGGAAATCGAGGGATATGGGGAGGGGGTGGGAAGGTGGAGTTGAAGCCACGATCGTATTGAATGGCAGAGCAGACTCACTCAGCCAAATGTCTACTCCTGCTCCTGTTTCTTATATTCTTACTTTATGTACACTTTGCAGGGTTTGACCTGAATGAAGTCCTGGGTGATCTTATTCGATACAACTTCACCAGTAACCAGTGGCATCAGAGTTTACTCAGCCCCTCTCCGGTAAGCAGCAGCCTCCCTCTCCAGATCCAGGCAGCTTCCACCCCTGTCCCTCAGCGTCTAGATTCCCTCACTGCCCCTCGGTGTCAGGATGTCTCTGCCCGCACCCATTGCCAGATTTAATAGACTTTAATAGCCAGTGATCAGACTTTGGCCCCTGTTGGTGACTGTGATTAAACATTGTTTAGCCGAAGCAAGACCTTCATGTCACAATGCCTGAGCAGCAATTTCCAAGGTGTAATTGAGAGTTAGGTTACGTGAGCCTCCTCATACTATAGGTAACGGGTGCTTGTGCCAGTGCTGTGTTACAGGGAGTCAGAGTTGTTGTGGCAACATGCACTTTCATACATGTTGTCGTCCGGAGCTGTGGGTAGTGATGGTAGAGGCTACAACGTTCTTTCCATCACATGCTAACCAGGAGCCCCTCCCGCTCTTACCGCATGTGTTGGAAGGATTTGCAGGTTGATACTCGACCTTTTTGTCCGCATTCTGAACACGTCGCCTTTGACCATCGAGTCCTGGGGCAGGTCTTGGACCCAGAGCTCCTGGCTCAGAGACAGGACGCTACCCACTGCCAGTGCCACAAGACCTAACAAGTGCCTGTGGCCCCCGGCTGAAAGACCTGTCTCATCCCCTGAGAGTCTCTTCAGGTTTCTGGTGGTTTCAGTAGAGCGAACATAGCCTGGCAGCCAGCACCTCATTGTCCAGTTATGGAGACGGCAGGTACACAGAGCCCTGGGTTTGGCTCGGGGTTTGGTCTAATAAACCCCTGGCAGCGTTTGTATCCCAGCCCAGTGCTAGATGAGGTTATTATTGGTGCAGCTATGATGATACTTAGCGGCTTTTACATTCACTGACCTTGAGGGCCTAATGGTTCCAGATAAAGAGGCCCCCCCCCCCCTCCAGTGCCAGCAGCTTTGGGAGCTCTGCCTTTGACGGAGCTGCTGTGCTTCTGTTTTTGTCCCACGTCATTTCCTACTGGCTGTAAGTCACCCTGACCAAAGGTCATATCTAATTAAACTCCTATCCCAATTAGCAATGAGTAAATATGCTGAGGGACCCCCAAATACCCAAACAACCCTCCCCTTGGTGTTGGAGCTGCCACCCCCCCGCCTGGCGCAGGTGCCCCCTCCCCTCTCCCTGCCTGTGTTTACGCTGCTGTGTCTCTGTGTTAAGATGTTGGACTCTGTCCTTGCAGCCTGCCCGACACTCTCACTGTGCTGTCGAGTGGAAAGGATGGATGCTGCTGTTTGGTGGCCAGTTGGCGAATGGTTCCCTGGCCAGTGATGTCTGGTTGTATGAACCGCTGGCAGAGAGATGGAAGCTGCTGTCGGCACTGAATTCGCACAGCCCTCCGGGATTGGCGGCACATGCAGCCACTGTGGTGGATCATTACCTGTATGTGTTCGGCGGTGAGTGCATGTGTGTAAATACGGAGCTGTGTGTTCAGTGATGAGTGAGTGTGTGTGTGTGCACGTGCAAGTGTGTTTACAGAGATGACTGTGTATACGGACGTGTGTGCGTGTGCGTGTGTGTGTATACGGAGGTGCGTGTGTATATGGAAGTGTGTGTGCACACTTGTGTATACAGAGATGACTGCGCGCGTGTATGTGTGTATACAGAGGTGAGTGTGTGTGCATGTGTGTATGCGGAGGTGAGGGTGTGTGTGTATACGGAGGTGTGTGTGTACACTCGCTTGTGTATATGGAGATGACTGTGTGCATGTGTGTGTATACTCGCTTGTGTATACGGAGGTGACTGTGTGTGCGCATGTGTGTATACGGAGGTGTGTGTGTGTACACGGAGGTGTGTGTGTGTACACGGAGGTGTGTGTGTGTGTACACGGAGGTGTGTGTGTGTGTACACGGAGGTGTGTGTGTGTGTACACGGAGGTGTGTGTGTGTGTGTACACGGAGGTGTGTGTGCGTGTACACGGAGGTGTGTGTGCGTGTACACGGAGGTGTGTGTGCGTGTACACGGAGGTGTGTGTGCGTGTACACGGAGGTGTGTGTGCGTGTACACGGAGGTGTGTGTGCGTGTACACGGAGGTGTGTGTGCGTGTACACGGAGGTGTGTGTGCGTGTACACGGAGGTGTGTGTGCGTGTACACGGAGGTGTGTGTGCGTGTACACGGAGGTGTGTGTGCGTGTACACGGAGGTGTGTGTGCGTGTACACGGAGGTGTGTGTGCGTGTACACGGAGGTGTGTGTGCGTGTACACGGAGGTGTGTGTGCGTGTACACGGAGGTGTGTGTGCGTGTACACGGAGGTGTGTGTGTGTGTGTACACGGAGGTGTGTGTGTGTGTGTGTGTACACGGAGGTGTGTGTGTGTGTGTGTGTACACGGAGGTGTGTGTGTGTACACGGAGGTGTGTGTGTGTGTGTGTACACGGAGGTGTGTGTGTGTGTGTGTACACGGAGGTGTGTGTGTGTGTGTGTACACGGAGGTGTGTGTGTGTGTGTGTACACGGAGGTGTGTGTGTGTGTGTGTACACGGAGGTGTGTGCGCGTGTACACGGAGGTGTGTGCGCGTGTACACGGAGGTGTGTGCGCGTGTACACGGAGGTGTGTGCGCGTGTACACGGAGGTGTGTGCGCGTGTACACGGAGGTGTGCGCGCGTGTACACGGAGGTGTGCGCGCGTGTACACGGAGGTGTGCGCGCGTGTACACGGAGGTGTGCGCGCGTGTACACGGAGGTGTGCGCGCGTGTACACGGAGGTGTGCGTGCGTGTACACGGAGGTGTGTGTGTGTGTGTACACGGAGGTGTGTGTGTGTGTGTGTGTGTACACGGAGGTGTGTGTGTGTGTGTGTGTACACGGAGGTGTGTGTGTGTACACGGAGGTGTGTGTGTGTGTGTGTACACGGAGGTGTGTGTGTGTGTGTGTACACGGAGGTGTGTGTGTGTGTGTGTGTACACGGAGGTGTGTGTGTGTGTGTGTGTACACGGAGGTGTGTGTGTGTACACGGAGGTGTGTGTGTGTGTGTGTACACGGAGGTGTGTGTGTGTGTGTGTACACGGAGGTGTGTGTGTGTGTGTGTACACGGAGGTGTGTGTGTGTGTGTGTACACGGAGGTGTGTGTGTGTGTGTGTACACGGAGGTGTGTGCGCGTGTACACGGAGGTGTGTGCGCGTGTACACGGAGGTGTGTGCGCGTGTACACGGAGGTGTGTGCGCGTGTACACGGAGGTGTGCGCGCGTGTACACGGAGGTGTGCGCGCGTGTACACGGAGGTGTGCGCGCGTGTACACGGAGGTGTGCGCGCGTGTACACGGAGGTGTGCGTGCGTGTACACGGAGGTGTGTGTGTGTGTGTACACGGAGGTGTGTGTGTGTGTGTGTGTACACGGAGGTGTGTGTGTGTGTGTGTGTACACGGAGGTGTGTGTGTGTACACGGAGGTGTGTGTGTGTACACGGAGGTGTGTGTGTGTACACGGAGGTGTGTGTGTGTACACGGAGGTGTGTGTGTGTGTGTGTACACGGAGGTGTGTGTGTGTGTGTGTACACGGAGGTGTGTGTGTGTGTGTGTACACGGAGGTGTGTGTGTGTACACGGAGGTGTGTGTGTACACGGAGGTGTGTGTGTGTACACGGAGGTGTGTGTGTGTACACGGAGGTGTGTGTGTGTACACGGAGGTGTGCGCGCGTGTACACGGAGGTGTGCGCGCGTGTACACGGAGGTGTGCGCGCGTGTACACGGAGGTGTGCGCGCGTGTACACGGAGGTGTGCGCGCGTGTACACGGAGGTGTGCGCGCGTGTACACGGAGGTGTGCGCGCGTGTACACGGAGGTGTGCGCGCGTGTACACGGAGGTGTGCGCGCGCGTGTACACGGAGGTGTGCGCGCGCGTGTACACGGAGGCGTGCGCGCGCGTGTACACGGAGGCGCGCGCGCGCGTGTACACGGAGGCGCGCGCGCGCGTGTACACGGAGGCGCGCGCGCGCGTGTGTGTACACGGAGGCGCGCGCGCGTGTGTGTACACGGAGGCGCGCGCGCGTGTGTGTACACGGAGGCGCGCGCGCGTGTGTGTACACGGAGGCGTGTGTGTGTGTGTACACGGAGGCGTGTGTGTGTGTGTACACGGAGGTGTGTGTGTGTGTGTGTGTACACGGAGGTGTGTGTGTGTGTGTGTGTACACGGAGGTGTGTGTGTGTGTGTGTGTACACGGAGGTGTGTGTGTGTGTGTGTGTACACGGAGGTGTGTGTGTGTGTGTGTGTACACGGAGGTGTGTGTGTGTGTGTGTACACGGAGGTGTGTGTGTGTGTGTACACGGAGGTGTGTGTGTGTGTGTGTGTGTGTACACGGAGGTGTGTGTGTGTACACGGAGGTGTGTGTGTGTGTGTGTACGGAGGTGTATGTGTGCGTGTGTAAACTTTCTCTCCCCACAGTGTAACATTGTCAGTACTTTCCCATCAGGTCGGACAGCTTTTGACATGTTTAGTGCTGGGATGTATCGATTTAACCTGAAGAATCTGATCTGGGAGGAGGTCATTCCTACTGGAGGGAAGAGTCCGGCAGTGGCTGCTCACTCCATGGTTTTCCATCCAGCATCACGCATGCTGCTTGTCCATGGGGGGCATCGTGTCTCGCCAAGGTAAGGGATGGGGGCAGATACCCCGCAACGCACAGCAGATATACAACCCCACAAACCCCGACATAGACTCCGTGTGTACTCACCGTGTGTACTCACAGTGTGTACTCACCGTGTGTACCCTCCGTGTGTACTCTCCGTGTGTACTCTCCCCTTGCAACACACTCCATTTACACAGTGTACACTCCCCCAGAGACACGCTGCATTTACACAGTGTACACTCACCCAGAGACACGCTCCATTGACACAGTGTACACTCCCCCGAGATACTCTCCATTGACACACTGTACACTTCCCCAGAGACTCGCTCCATTGACACAGTGTACACTACCCTAGAGACATGCTCCATTTACACAGTGTATATTCCCCTAGAGACACACTCCATTGACACAGTGTACACTCCCCCAGAGACACGCCCCATTGACACAGTGTAGACCCCCCTCGAGACTCGCTCCATTGACGCAGTGTACACTTCCCCAAAGACACGCTCCATTGACACAGTGAACACTCCCCCAGGGACACGCTCCATTGACACAATGTACACTCACCCAGAGACAAGCTCCATTGACACAGTGTACACTCCCCCAAAGACACGCTCCATTGACAGTGTACACTCCCCCAGGGACACGCTCCATTGACACAATGTACACTCCCCCAGAGACACGCTCCATTGACAGTGTACACTTCCCCAGAGACACGCTCCATTGACACAGTGTACACTCCCCCAGAGACACGCTCCATTGACACAGTGTACACTCCCCCAGAGACACGCTCCATTGACACAATGTACACTCCCCCAGAGACACGCTCCATTGACAGTGTACACTCGCCGACAGACACGCTCCATTGACACAGTGTACACTCACCCAGAGACACGCTCCATTGACACAGTGTACATTCCCCCAGAGACACGCTCCATTTACACAGTGTACACTCCCCCAGAGACACGCTCCATTTACTCAGTGTACACTCCCCTAGAAACACGCACCATTTACACAGTGTACACTTCCTCAGAGACACGCTCCATTAACACATTGTACACTCCCCCAGAGACACGCTCCATTAACACATTGTACACTCCCCCAGAGACACGCTCCATTGACACAGTGTACACTCAGCCGGAGACACACCCCATTAACACAGTGTACACTCCCCTCGAGACACGCTCCATTGACACAGTGTACACTCAGCCGGAGACATGCTCCATTGACACTGTGTACACTCCCCCAAAGACACGCTCCATTCACACAGTGTACACTCCCCCAGAGACACGTTCCATTGACACAATGTACACTCCCCCAGAGACACGCTGCATTGACAGTGTACACTCCCCCAGAGACACGTTCCATTGACACAATGTACACTCCCCCAGAGACACGCTCCATTGACGCAGTGTACACTCCCCTAGAGACACGCTGCATTTACACAGTGTACAATCCCCCAGTGACACGCTCCATTGACACAGTGTACACTCCCCCAGAGACACGCTCCATTGACAGTGTACACTCCCCCAAAGACACGCTCCATTCACACAGTGCACACTCCCCTAGAGACACGCTCCATTGACAGTGTACACTCCCCCAGAGACACGCTCCATTGACACAGTGTACACTCCCCCAGAGACACGCTCCATTGACACAGTGTACACTCCCCCAGAGACACGCTTCATTGACACAGTGTACACTCCACACACTCCCAAAGAAATGCTCCATTGACACAGTGTACACTCTCCCAGACACACGGTCCATTCACACAGTGTACACTCCCCGAGAGACACGCTCCATTGACACAGTGTACACCCACCCAGAGACACGCTGCATTGACAGTGTACACTCCCCTAGAGACACGCTCCATTGACACAGTGTACACTCACCCAGAGACACGCTCCATTGACACAGTGTACACTCCCCCGGAGACATGCTCCATTGACACAGTGTACACTCCCCCAAAGACACGCTCCATTCACACAGTGTACACTCCCCCAGAGACACGCTCCATTTACTCAGTGTACACTCCCCCAGAGACACACTCCATTGACACAGTGTACACTCACCCAGAGACACGCTCCATTGACACAGTGTACACTCCCCCAGAGACACGTTCCATTGACACAGTGTACACTCACCCAGAGACACGCTCCATTGACACAGTGTACACTCAGCCGGAGACATGCTCCATTGACACTGTGTACACTCCCCCAAAGACACGCTCCATTCACACAGTGTACACTCACCCAGAGACACGTTCCATTGACACAATGTACACTCCCCTAGAGACACGTTCCATTGACACAGTGTACACTCCCCCAGAGACACGCTCCATTCACACAGTGTACACTCCCCCAGAGACACGTTCCATTGACACAATGTACACTCCCCTAGAGACACGTTCCATTGACACAGTGTACACTCCCCCGGAGACACGCTCCATTGACACAGTGTACACTCACCCAGAGACACGCTGCATTGACACAGTGTACACTCCCCCTGAGACATGCTCCATTTACACGGTGTACACTCCCCCAGAGACACGCTCTACTGACAGTGTACACTCCCCCGGAGACACACTCCATTGACACAGTGTACAATCCCCCAGAGACACGCTCCATTGACACAGTGTACAATCCCCCAGAGACACGCTCCACTGACAGTGTACACTTCCCCAGAGATACACTCCGTTGACACAGTGTACACTCCCCTAGAGACACGCTCCATTTACACAGTGTAAACTCCCTTAGAGGCACGCTCCATTGACACAGTGTACACTCCCCCTGAGACACGCTCCATTGACACAGTGTACACTCCCCCTGAGAAACGCCTCATGAGCACAGTGCACACTCGCCCAGAGACACGCTCCATTGACACAGTGTACACTCCCCCAGAGACACGCTCCATTGACAGTGTACACTCACACAGAGACACGCTCCATTTACACAGTGTACACTCCCCCAGAGACACGCTCCATTGACATAGTGTACACTCCCCCAGAGACACGCACCATTGACAGTGTACACACCCCAGAGACACGCTCCATTGACATAGTGTACACTCCCCCAGAGACACGCACCATTTACACAGTGTACAATCCCCCAGAGACACGCTCCATTTACACAGTGTACACTCTCCCAGAGACACGCTCCATTTACACAGTGTACACTCCCCCAGAGACACGCTCCATTGACACAGTGTACACTCCCCCAGAGACACGCTCCATTGACACAGTGTACACTCCCCCAGAGACACGCTCCATTGACACAGTGTACACTCACCCAGAGACACGCTCCATTGACACAGTATACATTCACCCAGAGACACGCTCCACTGACACAGTGTACACTCACCCAGAGACACGCTCCAATTACACAGTGTTTTCTCCCCCAGAGACACGCTCCATTGACACAGTGTACACTCCCCCAGAGACACGCTCCATTGACAGTGTACACTCCGTCAGAGACTTGCTCCATTGACACAGTGTACACTCCCCTAGAGACACGCTCCATTTACACAGTGTACACTCTCCCAGAGACACGCTCCATTTACACAGTGTACACTCCCCCAGAGACACGCTCCATTTACACAGTGTACACTCCCCCAGAGACACGCTCCATTGACACAGTATACATTCACCCAGAGACACGCTCCATTTACACAGTGTTTTCTCCCCCAGAGACACGCTCCATTGACACTGTACACTCCCCCAGAGACACGCTCCATTGACACAGTGTACACTCACCCAGAGACACGCTCCATTGACAGTGTACACTCCGCCAGAGACTTGCTCCATTGACACAGTGTACAATCCCCCAGAGACACGCTCCATTGACACAGTGTACACTCACCCAGAGACACGCTCCATTGACACAGTATACATTCCCCCAGAGACACGCTCCATTTACACAGTGTACACTCCCCTAGAGACACGCACCATTTACACAGTGTACACTCCCCCAGAGACACGCTCCTTTGACACAGTGTACACTCCCCTAGAGACACGCTCCATTGACACCGTGTACACTCACCCAGAGACACGCTCCATTGACAGTGTACAATCCCCCAGAGACACGCTCCATTGACACAGTGTACACTCACCCAGAGACACACTCCATTGACACAATGTACACTCACCCAGAGACACGCTCCATTGACACAGTGTACACTCCCCTAGAGACACGCACCATTTACACAGTGTACACTTCCTCAGAGACGTGATCCACTGACACAGTGTACAATTCCCCATAGACACGCTCCATTGACACAGTGTACACTCCCCTAGAGACACGCTCCATTTACTCAGTGTACACTCACCCAGAGACACGCTCCATTGACAGAGTGTACACTCACCCAGAGACACGCTGCATTGACAGTGTACACTCCCCTAGAGACACGCTCCATTGACACAGTGTACACTCCCCCAGAGACATGCTCCATTGACACAGTGTACACTCACCCAGAGACACGCTCCATTGACAGTGTACACTCACCCAGAGACACGCTCCATTGACACAGTGTACACTCCCCCAGAGACACGCACAATTTACAGTGTACACTTCCTCAGAGACACGCTCCACTGACACAGTGTACAATCCCCCAGAGACACGCTCCATTGACACAGTGTACACTCCCCCAGAGACACGCTCCATTGACACAGTGTACACTCCCCTAGAGACACGTTCCATTGACACAGTGTACACTCACCCAGAGACACGCTTCACTGACACAGTGCACACTCCCCCAGAGACATGCTCCATTGACGCAGTATACATTCACCCAGAGACACGCTCCATTTACACCGTGTACACTCCCCTAGAGACACGCCCCATTGACACAGTGTAGACCCCCCTCGAGACACGCTCCATTGACAGTGTACACTCACCCGGAGACACGCTCCATTGACAGTGTACACTCCCCCAGAGACACGCTCCATTGACACAGTGTACACTCCCCCAGGGACACGCCCCATTGACACAGTGTACACTCCCCCAGAGACACGCTCCATTGACACAGTGTACACTCCCCTAGAGACACGCTCCATTGACAGTGTACACTCACCCGGAGACACGCTCCATTGACAGTGTACACTCCCCCAGAGACACGCTCCTTTGACACAGTGTACACTCCCCAAGAGACACGCTCCATTGACACAGTGTACATTCCCACAGAGACACGCTCCATTGACACAGTGTACACACTTCCAGAGACTCGCTCCATTGACAGTGTACACTCCCCCAGAGACACGCTGCATTGACAGTGTACACTCCCCCAGAGACACGCTCCATTGACATTGTACACTCACCCAGAGACACGCTCCATTGCCAGTGTACCCTCCCCCAGAGACACGCTCCATTGACACAGTATACATTCACCCAGAGACACGCTCCATTTACACTGTGTACACTCCCCCAGAGACACGCTCCATTTGCACTGTATACACTTCCCCAGAGACACGCACCATTGACACAGTGTACACTCCCCCAGAGACACGCTCCATTTACTCAGTGTACACTCACCCAGAGACACGCTCCATTGACACAGTGTACACTCACCCAGAGACATGCTCCATTGACAGTGTACACTCCCCCAGAGACACGCTCCTTTGACACAGTGTACACTCCCCAAGAGACACGCTCCATTGACACAGTGTACACTCCCGCAGAGACACGCCCCATTGACGCAGTGTACACTCCCCAAGAGACACGCTCCATTGACACAGTGTACACTCCCACAGAGACACGCTCCACTGACACAGTGTACACTCTTCCAGAGACTCGCTCCATTGACAGTGTACACTCCCCCAGAGACACGCTGCATTGACAGTGTACACTCCCCCAGAGACATGCTCCATTGACACAGTATACATTCACCCAGAGACACGCTCCATTTACACCGTGTACACTCCCCCAGAGACACGCTCCATTTGCACTGTATACACTTCCCCAGAGACACGCACCATTGACACAGTGTACACTCCCCCAGAGACACGCTCCATTGACACAGTGTACCCTCCCCCAGAGACACGCTGCATTGACAGTGTACACTCACCCAGAGACACGCTCCATTTACATAGTGTGCACTCCCCTAGAGACACGCTCCACTGACACAGTGTACACTCCCCAAGAGACACGCTCCATTGACACAGTGTACACTCATGCAATGACACGCTCCATTGACACAGTATACGTTCACCCAGAGACATGCTCCATTTACACCGTGTACAATCCCCCAGAGACACGCTCCATTTGCACTGTATACACTTCCCCAGAGACACGCGCCATTGACACAGTGTACACCCCCCTCGAGACACGCTCCATTGACTCAGTGTACACTCCCCTAGAGACACACACCATTGACAGTGTACACTCCCCCAGAGACACGCTCCATTGACACAGTGTACACTCACCCAGAGACACGCTCCATTGACACAGTGTACACTCCCCCGGAGACATGCTCCATTGACACAGTGTACACTCACCCAGAGACACGCTCCATTGACACAGTGTACACTCACCCAGAGACACGCTCCATTGACACAGTGTACACTCACCCAGAGACATGCCCCGTTGACACAGTGTACACTCCCCCAGAGACACGCTCCATTTACCCTATTTACACTCCCCCAGAGACACGCTCCATTCACACAGTGTACACTCCCCTGATGACACGCTCCATTGACACAGTGTACACTTGCCCAGAGACATGCTCCATTGACACAGTGTACACTCCCCTGATGACACGCTCCATTGACACAGTGTACACTCACCCAGAGACACGCTCCATTGACGCAGTGTACAATCCCCCAGTGACACGCTCCATTGACACAGTGTACACTCCCCCAGAGACACGCTCCATTGACAGTGTACACTCCCCCAGGGACACGCTCCATTGACACAATGTACACTCACCCAGAGACAAGCTCCATTGACACAGTGTACACTCCCCCAGAGACACGCTCCATTGACAGTGTACACTTCCCCAGATACAAGCTCCTTTGACACAGTGTACACTCCCCCAAAGACACGCTCCATTGACACAGTGTACACTCTTCCAGAGACACGCTATATTGACACAGTGCACACTCCCCCAGAGACACGCTCCATTGACACAGTGTACACTCCCCCAGAGACACGCTCCATTGACACAGTGTACACTCCCCCGGAGACACGCTCCATTGACACAGTGTACACTCCCCGAGAGACACGCTCCATTGACAGTGTACACTCCCCCAGAGGCAGCTCCATTGACAGTGTACACTCCCCTAGAGACACGCACCATTGACACAGTGTACATTCCCCCAGAGACACGCTCCATTGACACAGTGTACACTCCACACACTCCCAAAGACACGCTCCATTGACACAGTGTACACTCTCCCAGAGACACGCTCCATTGACACAGTGTACACTCCCCCAAAGACACTCTCCATTCACACAGTGTACACTCCCCCAGAGACACGCTCCATTGACACAGTGTACACTCCCCGAGAGACACGCTCCATTGACACAGTGTACACTCACCCAGAGACACGCTGCATTGACAGTGTACACTCCCCCAGAGACACGCTGCATTGACAGTGTACACTCCCCTAGAGACACGCTCCATTGACACAGTGTACACTCACCCAGAGACACGCTCCATTGACACAGTGTACATTCCCCCAGAGACACGCTCCATTGACACAGTGTACACTCCCCCAGAGGCACGCTCCATTGACAGTGTACACTCCCCGAGAGACACGCTGCATTCACACAGTGTACACTCCCCCAGAGACACGCTCCATTAACACAGTGTACACTCACCCAGAGACACGCTCCATTGACACAGTGTACACTCAGCCGGAGACATGCTCCATTGACACTGTGTACACTCCCCCAAAGACACGCTCCATTCACACAGTGTACACTCCCCCAGAGACACGTTCCATTGACACAATGTACACTCACCCAGAGACAAGCTCCATTGACACAGTGTACACTCCCCCTGAGACATGCTCCATTTACACGGTGTACACTCCCCCAGAGACACGCTCCATTTACACGGTGTACACTCCCCCAGAGACACGCTCCACTGACACGGTGTACACTCCCCCAGAGACACGCTCCACTGACAGTGTACATTCCCCTGGAGACACATTCCCTTTACAGTGTACACTCCCCTGGAGACGCACTCCACTGACACAGTGTACACTCACCCAGAGACATGCTCCATTTACACGGTGTACACTCCCCCAGAGACACGCTCCACTGACAGTGTACATTCCTTTGGAGACACACTCCATTGACACAGTGTACACTCCCCCTGAGACATGCTCCATTGACACAGTGTACAATCTCCCAGAGACACGCTTCACTGACAGTGTACACTTGCCCAGAGACACACTCCGTTGACACAGTGTACACTCCCCTAGAGACACGCTCCATTTACACAGTGTAAACTCCCTTAGAGGCACGCTCCATTGACAATGTACACTCCCCCTGAGAAACGCCTCATGAGCACAGTGTACACTCGCCCAGAGACACGCTCCATTGACAGTGTACACTCCCCCAGGGACACGCTCCATTGACAGTGCACACACCCCAGAGACACGCTCCATTGACATAGTGTACACTCCCCCAGAGACACGCACCATTGACAGTGTACACACCCCAGAGACACGCTCCATTGACATAGTGTACACTCCCCCAGAGACACGCACCATTTACACAGTGTACAATCCCCCAGAGACACGCTCCATTTACAGTGTACACTCTCCCAGAGACACGCTCCATTTACACAGTGTACACTCCCCCAGAGACACGCTCCATTGACACAGTGTACACTCCCCCAGAGACACGCTCCATTGACACAGTGTACACTCCCCCAGAGACACGCTCCATTGACACAGTATACATTCACCCAGAGACACGCTCCATTGACACAGTGTACACTCACCCAGAGACACGCTCCATTGACACAGTGTACACTACCCTAGAGACACGCTCCATTTACACAGTGTATATTCCCCTAGAGACATGCTCCATTGACACAGTGCACACTCCCCCAGGGACACGCCCCATTGACACAGTGTAGACCCCCCTCGAGACCCGCTCCATTGACGCAGTGTACAATGCCCCAGAGACACGCTCCATTGACACAGTGTACACTCCCCTAGAGACACGCTCCATTGACAGTGTACACTCCCCTAGAGACACGCTCCATTGACAGTGTACACTCCCCCAGGGACACGCTCCATTGACACAGTGTACACTCCCCCAGAGACACGCTCCATTGACACAATGTACACTCACCCAGAGACGCGCTCCATTGACACAGTGTACACTCTTCCAGAGACTCGCTCCATTGACAGTGTACACTCCCCCAGAGACACGCTCCATTGACACAGTGTACACTCTTCCAGAGACTCGCTCCATTGACAGTGTACACTCCCCCAGAGACACGCTGCATTGACAGTGTACACTCCCCCAGAGACACGCTCCATTGACAGTGTACACTCACCCAGAGACACGCTCCATTGACACAGTATACATTCACCCAGAGACACGCTCCATTTACACAGTGTACACTTCCCCAGAGACACGCTCCACTGACACAGTGTACACTCCCCCAGAGACACGCTCCATTGACAGTGTACACTCCCCCAGAGACACGCTCTATTGACACAGTGTACACTCCCCAAGAGACACGCTCCATTGACACAGTGTACACTCCCGCAGAGACACGCTCCATTGACGCAGTGTACACTCTTCCAGAGACACGCTCCATTGACACAGTGTACACTCCCCTAGAGACACGCTCCATTGACAGTGTACACTCCCCCAGGGACACGCTCCATTGACACAATGTACACATACCCAGAGACAAGCTCCATTGACACAGTGTACACTCGCCCGGAGACACGCTCCATTGACAGTGTACACTCCCCCAGAGACACGCTCCATTGACACAGTATACATTCACCCAGAGACACGCTCCATTTACACTGTGTACACTCCCCCAGAGACATGCTCCATTTGCACTGTATACACTCCCCCAGAGACACGCACCATTGACACAGTGTACACTCCCCCAGAGACACGCTCCATTTACTCAGTGTACACTCACCCAGAGACACACTCCATTGACACAGTGTACACTCACCCAGAGACACGCTCCATTGACAGTGTACACTCCCCCAGAGACACGCTCCTTTGACACAGTGTACACTCCCCAGGAGACACGCTCCATTGACACAGTGTACACTCCCGCAGAGACACGCTCCATTGACGCAGTGTACACTCCCCAAGAGACACGCTCCATTGACACAGTGTACACTCCCACAGAGACACGCTCCATTGACACAGTGTACACTCTTACAGAGACTTGCTCCATTGACAGTGTACACTCCCCCAGAGACACGCTGCATTGACAGTGTACACTCCCCCAGAGACACGCTGCATTTACACTGTGTACACTCCCCCAGAGACACGCTCCATTTGCACTGTATACACTTCCCCAGAGACACGCTCCATTCACACAGTGTACACTCCCCCAGAGACATGCTCCGTTGACACAGTGTACACTCCCCCAGAGTCACGCTCCATTTACTCAGTGTACACTCACCCAGAGACACGCTCCATTGACACAGTGTACACTCCCCCAGAGTCACGCTCCATTTACTCAGTGTACACTCACCCAGAGACACGCTCCATTGACACAGTGTACACTCCCCCAGAGACACGCTCCATTTACTCAGTGTACACTCACCCAGAGACACGCTCCATTGACACAGTGTACACTTCCCCAGAGACACGCTCCATTGACACAGTGTACAATTCGCCAGAGACACGCTCCATTTACACAGTGTACACTCACCCAGAGACACGCTCCATTGACACAGTGTACACTCACCCAGAGACACGCTCCATTGACACAGTGTACACTCCCCTAATGACACGCTCCATTGACACAGTGTACACTCACCCAGAGACACGCTCCATTGACAGTGTACATTCCCCTGGAGACACACTCCATTGACAGTGTACACTCCCCTAATGACACGCTCCATTGACACACTGTACACTCACCCAGAGACACGCTCCATTGACAGTGTACATTCCCCTGGAGACACACTCCATTGACAGTGTACACTCTCCCGGAGACACACTCCACTGACACAGTGTACACTCACCCTGAGACATGCTCCATTGACACAGTGTACAATCCCCCAGAGACACGCTCCACTGACAGTGTACACTTCCCCAGAGACACACTCCGTTGACACAGTGTACACTCATCTAGAGACACGCTCCATTTACACAGTGTAAACTCCCTTTGAGGCACGCTCCATTGACAATGTACACTCCCCCTGAGAAACGCCTCATGAGCACAGTGTACACTCGCCCAGAGACACGCTCCATTTACACAGTGTACACTCCCCCAGAGACACGCTCCATTGACACAGTGTACACTCCCCCAGAGACACGCTCCATTGACACAGTGTACACTCCCCCAGAGACACGCTGCATTGACACAGTGTACACTCACCCAGAGACACGGTCCATTGACACAGTATACGTTCACCCAGAGACACGCTCCATTTACACAGTGTACACTCCCCCAGAGACACGCTCCATTGACACAGTGTACACTCCCCCAGAGACACGCTCCATTGACACAGTGTACACTCCGCCAGAGACACGCTCCATTGACACTGTGTACACTCCCCCAGAGACACGCTCCATTGACACAGTGTACAATCCCCCAGAGGCACGCTCCATTGACACAGTGTAGACCCCTCTCGAGACATGCTCCATTGACACTGTGTACACTCACCCAGAGACACGCTCCATTGACACAGTGTACACTCAGCCGGAGACATGCTCCATTGACACTGTGTACACTCCCCCAAAGACACGCTCCATTCACACAGTGTACACTCCCCCAGAGACACGTTCCATTGACACAATGTACACTCACCCAGAGACAAGCTCCATTGACACAGTGTACACTCCCCCTGAGACATGCTCCATTTACACGGTGTACACTCCCCCAGAGACACGCTCCATTTACACGGTGTACACTCCCCCAGAGACACGCTCCACTGACACGGTGTACACTCCCCCAGAGACACGCTCCACTGACAGTGTACATTCCCCTGGAGACACATTCCCTTTACAGTGTACACTCCCCTGGAGACGCACTCCACTGACACAGTGTACACTCACCCAGAGACATGCTCCATTTACACGGTGTACACTCCCCCAGAGACACGCTCCACTGACAGTGTACATTCCTTTGGAGACACACTCCATTGACACAGTGTACACTCCCCCTGAGACATGCTCCATTGACACAGTGTACAATCTCCCAGAGACACGCTTCACTGACAGTGTACACTTGCCCAGAGACACACTCCGTTGACACAGTGTACACTCCCCTAGAGACACGCTCCATTTACACAGTGTAAACTCCCTTAGAGGCACGCTCCATTGACAATGTACACTCCCCCTGAGAAACGCCTCATGAGCACAGTGTACACTCGCCCAGAGACACGCTCCATTGACAGTGTACACTCCCCCAGGGACACGCTCCATTGACAGTGCACACACCCCAGAGACACGCTCCATTGACATAGTGTACACTCCCCCAGAGACACGCACCATTGACAGTGTACACACCCCAGAGACACGCTCCATTGACATAGTGTACACTCCCCCAGAGACACGCACCATTTACACAGTGTACAATCCCCCAGAGACACGCTCCATTTACAGTGTACACTCTCCCAGAGACACGCTCCATTTACACAGTGTACACTCCCCCAGAGACACGCTCCATTGACACAGTGTACACTCCCCCAGAGACACGCTCCATTGACACAGTGTACACTCCCCCAGAGACACGCTCCATTGACACAGTATACATTCACCCAGAGACACGCTCCATTGACACAGTGTACACTCACCCAGAGACACGCTCCATTGACACAGTGTACACTACCCTAGAGACACGCTCCATTTACACAGTGTATATTCCCCTAGAGACATGCTCCATTGACACAGTGCACACTCCCCCAGGGACACGCCCCATTGACACAGTGTAGACCCCCCTCGAGACCCGCTCCATTGACGCAGTGTACAATGCCCCAGAGACACGCTCCATTGACACAGTGTACACTCCCCTAGAGACACGCTCCATTGACAGTGTACACTCCCCTAGAGACACGCTCCATTGACAGTGTACACTCCCCCAGGGACACGCTCCATTGACACAGTGTACACTCCCCCAGAGACACGCTCCATTGACACAATGTACACTCACCCAGAGACGCGCTCCATTGACACAGTGTACACTCTTCCAGAGACTCGCTCCATTGACAGTGTACACTCCCCCAGAGACACGCTCCATTGACACAGTGTACACTCTTCCAGAGACTCGCTCCATTGACAGTGTACACTCCCCCAGAGACACGCTGCATTGACAGTGTACACTCCCCCAGAGACACGCTCCATTGACAGTGTACACTCACCCAGAGACACGCTCCATTGACACAGTATACATTCACCCAGAGACACGCTCCATTTACACAGTGTACACTTCCCCAGAGACACGCTCCACTGACACAGTGTACACTCCCCCAGAGACACGCTCCATTGACAGTGTACACTCCCCCAGAGACACGCTCTATTGACACAGTGTACACTCCCCAAGAGACACGCTCCATTGACACAGTGTACACTCCCGCAGAGACACGCTCCATTGACGCAGTGTACACTCTTCCAGAGACACGCTCCATTGACACAGTGTACACTCCCCTAGAGACACGCTCCATTGACAGTGTACACTCCCCCAGGGACACGCTCCATTGACACAATGTACACATACCCAGAGACAAGCTCCATTGACACAGTGTACACTCGCCCGGAGACACGCTCCATTGACAGTGTACACTCCCCCAGAGACACGCTCCATTGACACAGTATACATTCACCCAGAGACACGCTCCATTTACACTGTGTACACTCCCCCAGAGACATGCTCCATTTGCACTGTATACACTCCCCCAGAGACACGCACCATTGACACAGTGTACACTCCCCCAGAGACACGCTCCATTTACTCAGTGTACACTCACCCAGAGACACACTCCATTGACACAGTGTACACTCACCCAGAGACACGCTCCATTGACAGTGTACACTCCCCCAGAGACACGCTCCTTTGACACAGTGTACACTCCCCAGGAGACACGCTCCATTGACACAGTGTACACTCCCGCAGAGACACGCTCCATTGACGCAGTGTACACTCCCCAAGAGACACGCTCCATTGACACAGTGTACACTCCCACAGAGACACGCTCCATTGACACAGTGTACACTCTTACAGAGACTTGCTCCATTGACAGTGTACACTCCCCCAGAGACACGCTGCATTGACAGTGTACACTCCCCCAGAGACACGCTGCATTTACACTGTGTACACTCCCCCAGAGACACGCTCCATTTGCACTGTATACACTTCCCCAGAGACACGCTCCATTCACACAGTGTACACTCCCCCAGAGACATGCTCCGTTGACACAGTGTACACTCCCCCAGAGTCACGCTCCATTTACTCAGTGTACACTCACCCAGAGACACGCTCCATTGACACAGTGTACACTCCCCCAGAGTCACGCTCCATTTACTCAGTGTACACTCACCCAGAGACACGCTCCATTGACACAGTGTACACTCCCCCAGAGACACGCTCCATTTACTCAGTGTACACTCACCCAGAGACACGCTCCATTGACACAGTGTACACTTCCCCAGAGACACGCTCCATTGACACAGTGTACAATTCGCCAGAGACACGCTCCATTTACACAGTGTACACTCACCCAGAGACACGCTCCATTGACACAGTGTACACTCACCCAGAGACACGCTCCATTGACACAGTGTACACTCCCCTAATGACACGCTCCATTGACACAGTGTACACTCACCCAGAGACACGCTCCATTGACAGTGTACATTCCCCTGGAGACACACTCCATTGACAGTGTACACTCCCCTAATGACACGCTCCATTGACACACTGTACACTCACCCAGAGACACGCTCCATTGACAGTGTACATTCCCCTGGAGACACACTCCATTGACAGTGTACACTCTCCCGGAGACACACTCCACTGACACAGTGTACACTCACCCTGAGACATGCTCCATTGACACAGTGTACAATCCCCCAGAGACACGCTCCACTGACAGTGTACACTTCCCCAGAGACACACTCCGTTGACACAGTGTACACTCATCTAGAGACACGCTCCATTTACACAGTGTAAACTCCCTTTGAGGCACGCTCCATTGACAATGTACACTCCCCCTGAGAAACGCCTCATGAGCACAGTGTACACTCGCCCAGAGACACGCTCCATTTACACAGTGTACACTCCCCCAGAGACACGCTCCATTGACACAGTGTACACTCCCCCAGAGACACGCTCCATTGACACAGTGTACACTCCCCCAGAGACACGCTCCATTGACACAGTGTACACTCACCCAGAGACACGGTCCATTGACACAGTATACGTTCACCCAGAGACACGCTCCATTTACACAGTGTACACTCCCCCAGAGACACGCTCCATTGACACAGTGTACACTCCCCCAGAGACACGCTCCATTGACACAGTGTACACTCCGCCAGAGACACGCTCCATTGACACTGTGTACACTCCCCCAGAGACACGCTCCATTGACACAGTGTACAATCCCCCAGAGGCACGCTCCATTGACACAGTGTAGACCCCTCTCGAGACATGCTCCATTGACACTGTGTACACTCACCCAGAGACACGCTCCATTGACACAGTGTACACTCTTCCAGAGACTCGCTCCGTTGACAGTGTACACTCCCCCAGAGACACGCTCCATTGACAGTGTACACTCCCCCAGAGACACGCTCCATTGACAGTGTACTTTCACCCAGAGACATGCTCCTTTGACACAGGGTACATTCACCCAGAGACACGCTCCATTGACACAGTGTACACTTCCCCAGAGACACGCTCCATTGACACAGTGTACACTTCCCCAGAGACACGCACCATTGACACAATGTGCACTCCCCCAGAGACACTCTCCTTTGACACAGTGTACACTCCCCAAGAGACACGCTCCATTGACACAGTGTACACTCCCCCAGAGACACGCTCCATTTACACCGTGTACACTCCCCCAGAGACACGCTCCATTGACACAGTGTACACTCCCCCAGAGACACGCACCATTGACACAGTGTACACTTCCCCAGAGACAAGCTCCATTGACACAGTGTACACTCCCCTCGAGACACGCTCCATTTACACAGTGTACACTTCCCCAGAGACACGCTCCATTGACACAGTGTCCAATCCCGCAGAGACACGCTGCATTGACACAGTGTACACTCCCCCAGAGACACGCTCCATTGACACAGTGTACACTCACCCAGAGACACACTCCATTGACACAATGTACACTCCCCCAGAGACACGCTCCATTTACTCAGTGTACACTCCCCCATAGACACGCTCCATTGACACAGTGTACACTCCCCCGAGACACGCTCCATTGACACAGTGTACACTCCCCCGAGACACCCTCCATTGACACAGTGTACACTTCCCCAGAGACACGCTCCATTGACACAGTGTACACTCGCCCAGAGACACGCTCCATTTACACAGTGTACACTCCCCTAATGACACGCTTCATTGACACAGTGTACACTCACCCAGAGACACGCTCCATTGACACAGTGTACGCTCCCCTAATGACAAGCTCCATTGACACAGTGTACACTCACCCAGAGACACGCTCCATTGACACAGTGTACACTCACCCAGAGACACGCTGCATTGACACAGTGTACGCTCACCCAGAGACACGTTCCATTGACACAGTGTACACTCCCTCGGTAAGATGCGCCGTTTACACAGTGTCCACTCCCCAAGAGACACGCTTCATTTACACAGTGTACACTCCCCTAGAGACACGCTCCACTGACACAGTGTACGCTCTCCCAGAGACACGCTCCATTTACTCAGTGTACTCTCAGCCAGAGACACGCTCCTTTGACACAGTGTACACTCACCCAGAGACACGCTCCATTGACACAGTGTACACTTCCCCAGAGACTCGCTCCATTGACGCAGTGTACACTCCCCCAGAGACACACTCCATTGACACAGTGTACAATCCCCTCGAGACACGCTCCATTTACACAGTGTACACTTCCCCAGAGACTCGCTCCATTGACACAGTGTACACTCCCCCAGAGACACGCTCCATTGACAGTGTACACTCCCCCAGAGACACGCTCCATTTACTCAGTGTGCACTCACCCAGAGACACGCTCCATTGACACAGTGTACACTCCCCCGAGACACGCTCCATTGACACAGTGTACAATCCGCCAGAGACACGCTCCATTGACACAGTGTACACTCACCCAGAGACACGCTCCATTGACACAGTGTACACTCACCCAGAGACACGCTCCATTGACACAGTGTACACTCACCCAGAGACACGCTCCATTGACACAGTGTACACTCCCCTAATGACAAGCTCCATTGACACAGTGTCCACTCACCCAGAGACACGCTCCATTGACACAGTGTACACTCCCTCGGTAAGATGCGCCGTTTACACAGTGTCCACTCCCCAAGAGACACGCTTCATTTACACAGTGTACACTCCCCTAGAGAAACGCTCCACTGACACAGTGTACACTCCCCCAGAGACACGCTCCATTTACTCAGTGTACTCTCAGCCAGAGACACGCTCCTTTGACACAGTGTACACTCCCCTAGAGACACGCTCCATTGACACAGTGTACACTCCCCCAGAGACACGCTCCATTGACAGTGTACACTCATGCAATGACACGCTCCATTGACACAGTATACATTCACCCAGAGACATGCTCCATTTACACAGTGTACAATCCCCCAGAGACACGCTCTATTTGCACTGTATACACTTCCCCAGAGACACACACCATTGACACAGTGTACACCCCCCTCGAGACACGCTCCATTGACGCAGTGTACACTTCCCCAGAGACACGCTCCATTTACACAGTGTACAATCCCCCAATGACACGCTCCATTGACACAGTGTACACTCCCCTAGAGACACGCTCCATTTACTCAGTGTACACTCACCCAGAGACACGCTCCATTGACACAGTGTACACTCCCCCAGGGACACGCTCCATTGACACAGTGTACACTCTTCCAGAGACACGCTCCATTGACACAGTGTACACTCCCCCAGAGACACTCTCCATTGACAGTGTACACTCCCCCAGGGACACGCTCCATTGACACAATGTACACTCACCCAGAGACAAGCTCCATTGACACAGTGTACACTCCCCCTGAGACATGCTCCATTGACACAGTGTACACTTCCCCAGAGACACGCTCCATTTACTCAGTGTACACTCACCCAGTGACACGCTCCATTGACACAGTGTACACTCCCCTAGAGACACGCTCCATTGACACAATGTACACTCCCCGAAAGACACGCTCCATTCACACAGTGTACACTCCCCCAGAAACACGCTCCATTAACACAGTGTTCACTCACCCAGAGACACGCTCCATTAACACAGAGTTCACTCACCCAGAGACGCGCTCCATTAACACAGTGTACACTCACCCAGAGACACGCTCCATTAACACAGTGTACACTCACCCAGAGGCACGTTCCATTGACACAGTGTACACTCACCCAGAGACACGCTCCATTGAGACAGTGTACACTCACCCAGAGACACGCTCCATTGACACAGTGTACACTCACCCAGAGACACGCTCCATTGACACAGTGTACACTCACCCAGAGACACGCTCCATTGACATAGTGTACACTCCCCCTGAGACATGCTCCATTTACACGGTGTACACTCCCCCAGAGACACGCTCCACTGACAGTGTCCATTCCCCTGGAGACACACTCCATTGACACAGTGTACAATCCCCCAGAGACACGCTCCACTGACAGTGTACATTCCTTTGGAGACACACTCCATTGACACAGTGTACAATCCCCCAGAGACATGCTCCATTGACACAGTGTACACTCCCCCAGAGACACGCTGCATTGACACAGTGTACACTTCCCCTGAGACATGCTCCATTGACACAGTGTACACTCACCCAGTGACACGCACCATTTACTCAGTGTACACTCACCCAGAGACACGCTGCATTGACACAGTGTACACTTCCCTAGAGACACGCTCCATTGACAGTGTACACTCATGCAATGACACGCTCCATTGACACAGTATACATTCACCCAGAGACATGCTCCATTTACACCGTGTACAATCCCCCAGAGACACGCTCCATTTGCACTGTATACACTTCCCCAGAGACACACACCATTGACACAGTGTACACCCCCCTCGAGACACGCTCCATTGACGCAGTGTACAATCCCCCAGAGACACGCTCCATTTGCATTGTGTACACTTCCCCAGAGACACACACCATTGACACAGTGTACACCCCCCTCGAGACACGCTCCATTGACACACTGTACAATCCCCCAATGACACGCTCCATTGACACAGTGTACACTCCCCTAGAGACACGCTCCATTTACTCAGTGTACACTCTTCCAGAGACACGCTCCATTGACACAGTGTACACTCCCCCAGGGACACGCTCCATTGACACAGTGTACACTCTTCCAGAGACACGCTCCATTGACACAGTGTACACTCCCCCAGAGACACTCTCCATTGACAGTGTACACTCCCCCAGAGACACGCTCCATTGACACAGTGTACACTCACCCAGAGACGCGCTCCATTGACACAGTGTACACTCCCCCAAAGACACGCTCCATTGACACAGTGTACACTCACCCAGAGACACGCTCCATTGACACAGTGTCCACTCCCCCTGAGACATGCTCCATTTACACGGTGTACACTCCCCCAGAGACACGCTCCACTGACAGTGTCCATTCCCCTGGAGACACACTCCATTGACACAGTGTACAATCCCCCAGAGACACGCTCCATTGACAGTGTACATTCCTTTGGAGACACACTCCATTGACACAGTGTACATTCCCCCAGAGACATGCTCCACTGACACAGTGTACACTCCCCCTGAGACATGCTCCATTGACACAGTGTACACTTCCCCGGAGACACACTCCGTTGACACAGTGTACACTCCCCTAGAGACACGCTCCATTTACTCAGTGTACACTCACCCAGAGACACGCTCCATTGACACAGTGTACACTCACCCAGGGACACGCTCCATTGACACAATGTACACTCACCCAGAGACACGTTCCATTGACACAATGTACACTCACCCAGGGACACGCTCCATTGACAGTGTACACTCCCCCAGGGACACGCTCCATTGACACAATGTACACTCACCCAGCGACAAGCTCCATTGACACAGTGTACACTCCCCCAGGGACACGCTCCATTGACACAATGTACACTCACCCAGAGACAAGCTCCATTAACACAGTGCACACTCCCCCGGAGACACGCTTCATTGACACAGTGTTCACTCCCCCAAAGACACGCTCCATTCACACAGTGTACACTCACTCAGATACACGCTCCATTGACACAGTGTACACTCCCCCAGAGGCAGCTCCATTGACAGTGTACACTCCCCCAGAGACACGCTCCATTGACACAGTATACACTCACCCAGAGACACGCTCCATTGACACAGTGTACAATCCCCCAGAGACACGCTCCATTGACACAGTGTACACTCCCCCAGAGACACGTTCCATTGACACAGTGTACAATCCCCCAGAGACACGCTCCATTGACACAGTGTACAATCCCCCAGAGACACGCTCCATTGACAGTGTACACTCCCCGAGAGACACGCTCCATTGACACAGTGTACACTCACCCAGAGACACGCTGCATTGACAGTGTACACTCCCCTAGAGACACGCTCCATTGACAGTGTACACTCCCCCAGAGACACGCTTCATTGACACAGTGTACACTCCCCTAGAGACACTCTCCATTGACAGTGTACACTCCCCCAGAGACACGCTTCATTGACACAGTGTACATTCCCCCAGAGACACGCTTCATTGACACAGTGTACACTCCCCCGGAGACATGCTCCATTGACACAGTGTACACTCCCCCAGAGACACGCTCCATTGACACAATGTACACTCCCCCAGAGACACGCTCCATTGACACAGTGTACACTCCCCCAAAGATACGCTCCATTCACACAGTGTACACTCCCCCAGAGACACGCTCCATTGACACAGTGTACACTCCCCCAAAGACACGCTCCATTCACACAGTGTACACTCCCCCAGAGACACGCTCCATTCACACAGTGTACACTCCCCCAGAGACACGCTCCATTGACACAGTGTACAATCCCCCAGAGACACGCTCCATTGACACAGTGTACACTCAGCCGGAGACATGCTCCATTGACACAGTGTACACTCCCCCAAAGACACGCTCCATTGACAGTGTACACTCCCCCTGAGACATGCTCCATTGACACAGTGTACACTTCCCCAGAGTTACGCTCCATTGACACGGTGTACACTCCCCCTGAGACATGCTCCATTGACACAGTGTACACTTCCCCTGAGACATGCTCCATTGACACAGTGTACACTTCCCCAGAGACACACTCCGTTGACACAGTGTACACTCCCCTAGAGACACGCTCCATTTACTCAGTGTACACTCACCCAGAGACACGCTCCATTGACACAGTGTACACTCCCCTAGAGACACGCTCCATTGACACAATGTACACTCCCCGAAAGACACGCTCCATTCACACAGTGTACACTCCCCCAGAAACACGCTCCATTAACACAGTGTTCACTCACCCAGAGACACGCTCCATTAACACAGAGTTCACTCACCCAGAGACGCGCTCCATTAACACAGTGTACACTCACCCAGAGACACGCTCCATTAACACAGTGTACACTCACCCAGAGGCACGTTCCATTGACACAGTGTACACTCACCCAGAGACACGCTCCATTGAGACAGTGTACACTCACCCAGAGACACGCTCCATTGACACAGTGTACACTCACCCAGAGACACGCTCCATTGACACAGTGTACACTCACCCAGAGACACGCTCCATTGACATAGTGTACACTCCCCCTGAGACATGCTCCATTTACACGGTGTACACTCCCCCAGAGACACGCTCCACTGACAGTGTCCATTCCCCTGGAGACACACTCCATTGACACAGTGTACAATCCCCCAGAGACACGCTCCACTGACAGTGTACATTCCTTTGGAGACACACTCCATTGACACAGTGTACAATCCCCGAGAGACATGCTCCATTGACACAGTGTACACTCCCCCAGAGACACGCTGCATTGACACAGTGTACACTTCCCCTGAGACATGCTCCATTGACACAGTGTACACTCCCCCAGAGACACGCTCCATTGACACAGTGTACACTTCCCCGGAGACACACTCCGTTGACACAGTGTACACTCCCCTAGAGACACGCTCCATTTACTCAGTGTACACTCACCCAGAGACACGCTCCATTGACACAGTGTACACTCCCCCAGGGACACGCTCCATTGACACAATGTACACTCACCCAGAGACAAGCTCCATTGACACAGTGTACACTCCCCCAGAGACACGCTCCATTGACAGTGTACACTCCCCCAAAGACACGCTCCATTGACACAGTGTACTCTCCCCCAGAGGGACGCTCCATTGACACAGTGTACACTCTTCCAGAGACACGCTCCATTGACACAGTGTACACTCCCCCAGAGACACGCTTCATTGACACAGTGTACACTCCCCCAAAGACACGCTCCATTTACACAGTGTACACTCCCCCAGAGACACGCTCCATTGACACAGTGTACACTCCCCCGGAGACACGCTTCATTGACACAGTGTACACTCCCCCAAAGACACGCTCCATTCACACAGTGTACACTCCCCCAAAGACACGCTCCATTGACAGTATACACTCCCCCTGAGACATGCTCCATTGACACAGTGTACACTTCCCCAGAGTTTCACTCCATTTACACAGTGTACACTCCCCCTGAGACATGCTCCATTGACACAGTGTACACTTCCCCTGAGACATGCTCCATTGACACAGTGTACACTTCCCCAGAGACACACTCCGTTGACACAGTGTACACTCCCCTAGAGACACGCTCCATTTACTCAGTGTACACTCACCCAGAGACACGCTCCATTGACAGTGTACCCTCCCCCAGAGACACGCTCCATTGAAACCGTGTACACTCCCCCAGAGACACGCTCCATCTGCACTGTATACACTTCCCCAGAGACACGCACCATTGCCACAGTGTACACTCCCCCAGAGACACGCACCATTGCCACAGTGTACACTCCCCCAGAGACACGCTCCATTGACACAGTGTACAATCCCCCAGAGACATGCTCCATTGACACAGTGTACACTCCCCCAGAGACACGCTCCATTGACACAGTGTACACTCCCCCAGAGACACGCTCCATTTACTCAGTGTACACTCACCCAGAGACACGCTCCATTGACACAGTGTACACTCCCCCGAGACACGCTCCATTGACACAGTGTACACTCCCCCAGAGACACGCTCCATTTACACAGTGTACACTTCCCCAGAGACACGCTCCATTGACACAGTGTACAATCCCCCAGAGGCACTCTCCATTGACACAGTGTACACTCCCCCAGAGACACGCTCCATTGACACAGTGTACACTCCCCCAGAGACACGCTCCATTGACACAGTGTACAATCCCCCAGAGGCACGCTCCATTTACTCAGTGTACACTCACCCAGTGACACGCACCATTTACTCAGTGTACACTCACCCAGAGACACGCTGCATTGACACAGTGTACACTTCCCTAGAGACACGCTCCATTGACAGTGTACACTCACGCAATGACACGCTCCATTGACACAGTATACATTCACCCAGAGACATGCTCCATTTACACCGTGTACACTCCCCCAGAGACACGGTCCATTGGCACTGTGTATACACTTCCCCAGAGACACACACCATTGACACAGTGTACACTCCCCCAGAGACACGCTGCATTGACACACTGTACACTTCCCTAGAGACACGCTCCATTGACACAGTGTACAATCCCCCACAGACACGCTCCATTTACACAGTGTACACTCACCCAGAGACACGCTCCATTGACACAGTGTACACTCACCCAGAGACACGCTCCATTGACACAGTGTACACTCCCCCAGAGACACGCTCCATTGACACAGTGTACACTCACGCAATGACACGCTCCATTGACACAGTGTACACTCCCCCAGAGACACGCTCCATTGACACAGTGTACACTCACGCAATGACACGCTCCATTGACACAGTATACATTCACCCAGAGACATGCTCCATTTACACCGTGTACACTCCCCCAGAGACACGGTCCATTGGCACTGTGTATACACTTCCCCAGAGACACACACCATTGACACAGTGTACACTCCCCCAGAGACACGCTCCATTGACAGTGTACACTCCCCCAGAGACACGCTCCATTTACATAGTGTACACTCCCCCAGACACACGCTCGATTTACACAATGTACACTCACCCAGAGACACGCTCCATTGACACAGTGTACACTCGCCCAGAGACATGCTCCATTTACACAGTGTACACTCCCCCAGAGACACGCTCCTTTGACATCGTGTACACTCCCAAAGCGACACGCTCCATTGACACAGTGTACACTCTCCCAGAGACACACTCCATTGACACAGTGTACACTCCCCTAATGACAAGCTCCACTGACACAGTGTACACTCACCCAGAGACACGCTGCATTGACACAGTGTCCACTCACCCAGAGACACGCTCCTTTGACATAGTGTACACTCCCAAAGCGACACGCTCCATTGACACAGTGTACACTCTCCCAGAGACACACTCCATTGACACAGTGTACACTCCCCTAATGACAAGCTCCATTTACACAGTGTACACTCCCCCAGAGTCACGCTCCATTTACTCAGTGTACACTCACCCAGAGACACGCTCCTTTGACACAGTGTACACTCCCCTAATGACAAGCTCCATTGACACAGTGTGCACTCCCCCAGAGACACACTCCATTTACACAGTGTACACTCCCCCAGAGTCACGCTCCATTTACTCAGTGTACACTCACCCAGAGACACGCTCCTTTGACACAGTGTACACTCCCAAAGCGACACGCTCCATTGACACAGTGTACACTCCCCCGGAGACATGCTCCATTGACACAGTGTACACTCCCCCAGAGACACGCTCCATTGACACAGTGTACACTCTTCCAGAGACTCGCTCCATTTACAGTGTACACTCCCCCAGAGACACGCTGCATCGACAGTGTACACTCCCCCAGAGACACGCTCCATTGACACAGTGTACACTCACCCAGAGACACGCTCCATTGACAGTGTACACTCCCCCAGAGACACGCTCCATTGACAGTGTACACTCCCCCAGCGACACGCTCTATTGACACAATGTACACTCACCCAGAGACTCGCTCCATTGACACAGTGTACACTCCCCCAGAGACACGCTCCATTGACACAGTGTACACTCCCCCAGAGACACACTCCATTGACACAGTGTACACTCACCCAGAGACACGTTCCATTGACACAGTGTACACTCCCCCGGTGAGACGCTCCGTTTACACAGTGTACACTTCCCCAGGGACATGCTCCACTGACACAGTGTACACTC
This sequence comes from Isurus oxyrinchus, assembly GCA_026770705.1. Classification (NCBI taxonomy): domain Eukaryota; kingdom Metazoa; phylum Chordata; class Chondrichthyes; order Lamniformes; family Lamnidae; genus Isurus; species Isurus oxyrinchus. Next base: position 41,038 of record JANJGN010002417.1, read on the forward strand.
CCCAAGGGACACGCTTCATTTACACAGTGTACACTCCCCTAGAGACACACTGCACTGACACAGTGTACACTCCCCCAGAGACACGCTCCATTGACACAGTGTACACTCCCCAAGAGACACGCTCCATTTACTCAGTATACACTCACCCAGAGACACGTTCCATTGACACAGTGTACACTCTTTCAGAGACTCGCTCCATTGACACAGTGTACACTCCCCCAGAGACACGCTCCTTTTACTCAGTGTACACTCCCGCAGAGACACACTCCATTGACACAGTGTACACTCCCGCAGAGACACGCTCCTTTGACACAGTGTACACTCTTCCAGAGACACGCTCCATTGACACAGTGTACACTCCCCCAGAGACTCGCTCCATTGACAGTGTTCCTTCCCCCAGAGACACGCTGCATTGACAGTGTACACTCACCCAGAGACACGCTCCATTGACACAGTGTACACTCCCCCAGAGACTCGCTCCATTGACAGTGTTCCTTCCCCCAGAGACACGCTGCATTGACAGTGTACACTCACCCAGAGACACGCTCCATTGACACAGTGTACACTCCCCCAGAGACACGCTCCATTGACACAATGTACACTCACCCAGAGACACGCTCCATTGACACAGTGTACACTCCCCCAGTGACAAGCTCCACTGACACAGTGTGCACTCCCCCAGAGACACGCTCCATTTACAGTGTACACTCCCCCAGAGACACGCTCCTTTAAAAGTGTACCCTCACCCACGTCCCATCTGATTGACAGTGGCTCGATATTTTTTGTAATGAAAGTTCCCTGTTGTCGGATCCTTGTTCAAGATTCTACTGTCGCTCTTCCACAGGTTCAGCTACCGGACGAACACCACCGACATCTTCCACGTTGACCTGCGTTACTGGACCAGCTTCAAATCGAACCCGTCATCGAGCAGCCCGAGGGAGCGAGCCTTTCACTCTGCCACCATCATCGGCAACTACATGGTGGTCTATGGTGAGGCCGGAGACGTATATGTGCACCGAATGTGTCTGTGGGACAGTGTGTGTGTGTGTCTGTGTGTTAACGGAGCAGAGGGCTGTGGGACAGTGTGTGTGTGTGATCGGAGCAGAGGGCTGTGGGACAGTGTGTGTATGTGATCGGAGCAGAGGGCTGTAGGACAGTGTGTGTGTGATCGGAGCAGAGGGCTGTGGGACAGTGTGTGTGTGTGATCGGAGCAGAGGGCTGTGGGATAGTGTGTGTGTGTGTGTGTGATCGGAGCAGAGGGCTGTGGGACATTGTGTGTGTGTGTGTGTGTGTGTGTGTGTGTGTGTGTTCGGAGCAGAGTGCTGTGGGACTGTGTGTGTGTCTGTGTGATCGCAGCAGAGGGCTGTGGGACAGTGTGTGTGTGTGATCGGAGCAGAGGGCTGTGGGACAGTGTGTGTATGTGATCGGAGCAGAGGGCTGTAGGACAGTGTGTGTGTGATCGGAGCAGAGGGCTGTGGGACAGTGTGTGTGTGTGATCGGAGCAGAGGGCTGTGGGATAGTGTGTGTGTGTGTGTGTGTGTGATCGGAGCAGAGGGCTGTGGGACATTGTGTGTGTGTGTGTGTGTGTGTTCGGAGCAGAGTGCTGTGGGACTGTGTGTGTGATCGCAGCAGAGGGCTGTGGGACAGTGTGTGTGTGTGATCGGAGCAGAGGGCTGTGGGACTGTGTGTGTGTGTGAGATCGGAGCAGAGGGCTGTGGGACAGTGTGTGTGTGTGATCGGAGCCGAGGTCTGTGGGACAGTGTGTGTGTGTGTGATGGGAGCAGAGGGCTGTGGGACAGTGTGTGTGTGATCGGAGCATAGGGCTGTGGGACAGTGTGTGTGTGTGATCGGAGCAGAGGGCTGTGGGACAGTGTGTGTGTGATCAGAGCAGAGGGCTGTGGGACAGTGTGTGTATGTGATCGGAGCAGAGGGCTGTGGGACAGTGTGTGTGTGTGATCGGAGCAGAGGGCTGTAGGACAGTGTGTGTGTGATCGGAGCAGAGGGCTGTTGGACAGTGTGTGTGTGTGATCGGAGCAGAGGGCTGTGGGACAGTGTGTGAGAGATCGGAGCAGAGGGCTGTGGGACAGTGTATGTGTGATCGGAGCAGAGGGCTGTGGGACAGTGTGTGTGTGTTTTCGGAGCAGAGTGCTGTGGGACAGTGTGTGTGTGTGTGATCGGAGCAGAGGGCTGTGGGGCAGTGTGTGTGTGTGTGATCGGAGCAGAGGGCTGTGGGAGTGTGTGTGTGTGTGTGTATGATCGGAGCAGAGGGCTGTGGGACAGTGTGTGTGTGTGATCGGAGCAGAGGGCTGTGGGACAGTGTGTGTGTGTGTGTGATCGGAGCAGAGCAGAGGGCTGTGGGACAGTGTGTGTGTGTGATCGGAGCAGAGGGCTGTGGGACAGTGTGTGTGTGTGATCGGAGCAGAGGGCTGTGGGACAGTGTGTGTGTGTGATCGGAGCAGAGGGCTGTGGGACAGTGTGTGTGTGTGTGTGTGTGTGTGTGTGTGATCGGAGCAGAGGGCTGTGGGACAGTGTGTGTGTGTGATCGGAGCAGAGGGCTGTGGGACAGTGTGTGTGTGATCGGAGCAGAGGGCTGTGGGACAGTGTGTGTGTGTGATCGGAGCAGTGGACTGCGGGACAGTGTGTGTGTGTGATCGGAGCAGAGGGCTGTGGGACTGTGTGTGTGTGTGTGTGTGTGATCGGAGCAGAGGGCTGTGGGACAGTGTGTGTGTGTGATCGGAGCCGAGGTCTGTGGGACAGTGTGTGTGTGTGTGATGGGAGCAGAGGGCTGTGGGACAGTGTGTGTGTGATCGGAGCAGAGGGCTGTGGGACAGTGTGTGTGTGTGTGATTGGTGCAGAGGGCTGTGGGACAGTGTGTGTGTGATCGGAGCAGAGGGCTGTGGGACAGTGTGTGTGTGTGATCGGAGCAGAGGGCTGTGGGACAGTGTGTATGTGTAAGTGTGATCGGAGCAGAGGGCTGTGGGACTGTGTGTGTGTGTGTGATGGGAGCAGAGGGCTGTGGGACAGTGTGTGTGTGATCGGAGCAGAGGGCTGTTGGACAGTGTGTGTGTGATGGGAGCAGAGGGCTGTGGGAGTGTGTGTGTGTGTGTGTGATCGGAGCAGAGGGCTGTGGGACAGTGTGTGTGTGTGATCGGAGCAGAGGGCTGTGGGACAGTGTGTGTGTGTGTGTGATCGGAGCAGAGGGCTGTGGGACAGTGTGTGTGTGTGTGTGATCGGAGCAGAGGGCTGTGGGACAGTGTGTGTGTGTGTGTGATCGGAGCAGAGGGCTGTGGGACAGTGTGTGTGTGTGATCGGAGCAGAGGGCTACGGGACAGTGTGTGTGTGTGTGATCGGAGCAGAGGGCTGTGGGACAGTGTGTGTGTGTGATCGGAGCAGAGGGCTGTGGGACAGTGTGTGTGTGATGGGAGCAGAGGGCTGTGGGACAGTGTGTGTGTGTGTGTGTGTGTGATGGGAGCAGAGGGCTGTGGGACAGTGTGTGTGTGTGATCGGAGCAGAGGGCTGTGGGACAGTGTATGTGTGTGTGTGCTCGGAGCAGAGGGCTGTGGGACAGTGTGTGTGTGTGATCGGAGCAGAGGGCTGTGGGACAGTGTGTGTGTGTGATCGGAGCAGAGAGCTGTGGGACAGTGTGTGTGTGATCGGAGCAGAGAGCTGTGGGACTGTGTGTGTGTGTGTGATCGGAGCAGAGGGCTGTGGGACAGTGTGTGTGTGTGTGTGTGTGATCGGAGCAGAGGGCTGTGGGTCAGTGTTTGTGTGTGTGTGTGATGGGAGCAGAGGGCTGTGGGACAGTGTGTGTGTGATCGGAGCAGAGGGCTTTGGGACAGTGTGTGTGTGTGTGATCGGAGCCGAGGGCTGTGGGACAGTGTGTGTGTGTGATCGGAGCAGAGGGCTGTGGGACAGTGTGTGTGTGTGATCGGAGCAGAGGGCTGTGGGACAGTGTGTGTGTGTGTGATCGGAGCAGAGGGCTGTGGGACAGTGTGTGTTTGATCGGAGCAGAGGGCTGTGGGACAGTGTGTGTTTGATCGGAGCAGAGGGCTGTGGGACAGTGTGTGTGTGATCGGAGCAGAGGGCTGTGGGACAGTGTGTGTGTGTGATCGGGGCAGAGGGCTGTGGGACAGTGTGTGTGTGTGATCGGAGCAGAGGGCTGTGGGACAGTGTGTGTGTGTGATCGGGGCAGAGGGCTGTGGGACAGTGTGTGTGTGTGATCGGAGCAGAGGGCTGTGGGACAGTGTGTGTGTGTGATCGGAGCAGAGGGCTGTGGGACAGTGTGTGTGTGTGTGATCGGAGCAGAGGGCTGTGGGACAGTGTGTGTGTGTGATCGGAGCAGAGCGCTGTTGGACAGTGTGTGTGTGATCAGAGCAGAGGGCTGTGGGACAGTGTGTGTGTGTGATCGGAGCAGAGGGCTGTGGGACAGTGTGTGTGTGTGATCGGAGCAGAGGGCTGTGGGACAGTGTGTGTGTGATCGGAGCAGAGGGCTGTGGGACAGTGTGTGTGTGTGATCGGAGCAGAGGGCTGTGGGACAGTGTGTGTGTGTGATCGGAGCAGAGGGCTGTGGGACAGTGTGTGTGTGTGATCGGAGCAGAGGGCTGTGGGACAGTGTGTGTGTGTGATCGGAGCAGAGGGCTGTGGGACAGTGTGTGTGTGTGATCGGAGCAGAGGGCTGTGGGAGAGTGTGTGTGTGTGTGATGGGAGCAGAGGGCTGTGGGACAGTGTGTGTGTGTGTGTGATCGGAGCAGAGGTCTGTGGGACAGTGTGTGTGTGTGTGTGATCGGAGCAGAGGTCTGTGGGACAGTGTGTGTGTGTGATCGGAGCAGAGGGCTGTGGGACAGTGTGTGTGTGTGATCGGAGCAGAGGGCTGTGGGACAGTGTGTGTGTGTGTGATCGGAGCAGAGGGCTGTGGGACAGTGTGTGTGTGATCGGAGCAGAGAGCAGTGGGACACTTTGTGTGTGATCGGAGCAGAGGGCTGTGGGACAGTGTGTGTGTGTGATCGGAGCAGAGGGCTGTGGGACAGTGTGTGTGTGTGTGTGTGTGTGTGTGTGTGTGTGTGTGTGTGTGTGTGTGTGTGATCGGAGCAGAGGGCTGTGGGACAGTGTTTGTGTGTGTGTGTGATGGGAGCAGAGGGCTGTGGGACAGTGTGTGTGTGATCGGAGCAGAGGGCTGTGGGACAGTGTGTGTGTGATCGGAGCAGAGGGCTGTGGGACAGTGTGTGTGTGATCGGAGCCGAGGGCTGTGGGACAGTGTGTGTGTGTGATCGGAGCAGAGGGCTGTGGGACAGTGTGTGTGTGTGATCAGAGCAGAGGGTTGTGGGACAGTGTGTGTGTGATCGGAGCAGAGTGCTGTGGGACACTGTGTGTGTGATCGGGGCAGAGGGCTGTGGGACAGTGTGTGTGTGATCGGAGCAGAGGGCTGTGGGACAGTGTGTGTGTGTGATCGGAGCAGAGGGCTGTGGGACAGTGTGTGTGTGATCGGAGCAGAGGGCTGTGGGACAGTGTGTGTGTGTGTGATCGGAGCAGAGGGCTGTGGGACAGTGTGTGTGTGTGTGTGATCGGAGCAGAGGGCTGTGGGACAGTGTGTGTGTGTGATCGGAGCAGTGGTCTGTGGGGCAGTGTGTGTTGTGATCGGAGCAGAGGGCTGTGGGACAGTGTGTGTGTGTGTGGGATCGGAGCAGAGAGCTGTGGGACAGTGTGTGTGTGTGATCGGAGCAGTGGTCTGTGGGGCAGTGTGTGTTGTGATCGGAGCAGAGGGCTGTGGGACAGTGTGTGTGTGTGATCGGAGCAGAGAGCTGTGGGACAGTGTGTGTGTGATCGGAGCAGAGGTCTGTGGGGCAGTGTGTGTTGTGATCGGAGCAGAGGGCTGTGGGACAGTGTGTGTGTGTGTGTGATCGGAGCAGAGGGCTGTGGGACAGTGTGTGTGTGTGTGATCGGAGCAGAGGGCTGTGGGACAGTGTGTGTGTGTGTGTGTGTGTGTGATCGGAGCAGAGCGCTGTTGGACAGTGTGTGTGTGATCAGAGCAGAGGGCTGTGGGACAGTGTGTGTGTGTGATCGGAACAGAGGGCTGTGGGACAGTGTGTGTGTGTGATGGGAGCAGAGGGCTGTGGGACAGTGTGTGTGTGTGATGGGAGCAGAGGGCTGTGGGACAGTGTGTGTGTGTGATCGGAGCAGAGGGCTGTGGGACAGTGTGTGTGTGTGTGATCGGAGCAGAGGGCTGTGGGACAGTGTGTGTGTGTGTGATCGGAGCAGAGGGCTGTGGGACAGTGTGTGTGTGTGATCGGAGCAGAGGGCTGTGGGACAGTGTGTGTGTGTGTGTGTGATCGGAGCAGAGGGCTGTGGGACAGTGTGTGTGTGAGATCAGAGCAGAGGGCTGTGGGACAGTGTGTGTGTGTGATCGGAGCAGAGGGCTGTGGGACAGTGTGTGTGTGTGATCGGAGCAGAGGGCTGTGGGACAGTGTGTGTGTGTGATCGGAGCAGAGGGCTGTGGGACAGTGTGTGTGTGTGATCGGAGCAGAGGGCTGTGGGACAGTGTGTGTGTGATCGGTGCAGAGGGCTGTGGGACAGTGTGTGTGTGTGTGTGATCGGAGCAGAGGGCTGTGGGACAGTGTGTGTGTGTGTGATCGGAGCAGAGGGCTGTGGGACAGTGTGTGTGTGTGATCGGAGCAGAGGGCTGTGGCACAGTGTGTGTGTCTGTGTGTGATCGGAGCAGAGGGCTGTGGGACAGTGTGTGTGTGATGGGAGCAGAGGGCTGTGGGACAGTGTGTGTGTGTGATCGGAGCAGAGGGCTGTGGGACAGTGTGTGTGTGTGTGATCGGAGCAGAGGGCTGTGGGACAGTGTGTGTGTGTGATCGGAGCAGAGGGCTGTGGGACAGTGTGTGTGTGTGATCGGTGCAGAGGGCTGTGGGACAGTGTGTGTGTGTGATCGGAGCAGAGGGCTGTGGCACAGTGTGTGTGTGATCGGAGCAGAGGGCTGCGGGGTAGTTGTGCCGTGTGTGGGGTATTGTTTCCCGGGGTGAATCAGGGGAGCAGGTGCAGTGGACGCTGGGAGGTGTTTGCAGGGCAGGTCTGTGTGATTGATGTGGTTGTGGTGGGCTGGATTGAGGGTCAGGTTGGTGCTAGCTATCAGGGTAAATGAGTCGTTGGCACTGATTGGGAGGGCGAGTCTGTACCTTCAGGCGTAGCGAGGGAGAGTGTCGGAGCTCCCAGCTCCTCCAGCCTCCCATTGCTGGTGCCTGACCACCGAACAGAACAGTAAAGATATGATGGATTCCGCTGACCTGAAATCCGGGGAGAGAATACTGGAACCACTCAGCAGGATGGAGAGGGAGTAACACAGTTCATATTTAAGGTCTGTGACCTTTGATCAGAACCAAGAAGAGGATTTTTAAAATACGCTCATAGGATGTGGTCATCGCTGGCTTGGCCATGATTTATTGCCCATCCCTTATTGCCCCTTGAGAATTATGCTGCTGCAGTCCCTGTGGTGTAGGTACTCCCACAGTGCTGTTAGGGAGGGAGTTCCAGGATTTTGTCCGTGTGGTGTAGGTACACCCACAGTGCTGTTAGGGAGGGAGTTCCAGGATTTTGTCCCTCTGGTGTAGGTACACCCACAGTGCTGTTAGGGAGGGAGTTCCAGGATTTTGTCCGTGTGGTGTAGGTACACCCACAGTGCTGTTAGGGAGGGAGTTCCAGGATTTTGTCCGTGTGGTGTAGGTACTCCCACAGCGCTGCTGGGAGGGAGTTCCAGGATTTTGACCCAGCGACAGTGAAGGAACGGCTGATATATTTCCAAGTCAGGATGGTGAGTGACTTGGAGGGGAACTTCCAGGTGATGGTGTTCCCATGTGCCTGCTGCCCTTGTCCTTCTAGATGGTAGTGGTTGTGGGTTTGGAAGGTGCTGTCAAAGGAGCCTTGGTGAGTTGCTGCAGTGCATCTTGTAGATGGTACACACACTGCTGCGAGAGGGACATATGAACTCGGAGCAGGAGTAGGCCCCTCAAGCCTCCTCCACCAGATTATGGCTGATTGGTGACTCCTCCTTCCCACCTGCCCTGATTATCTGTCACCCATTTGCTTATCTATCTCCCTCTGCCGTTAAAAACATTCGTAAACTCTGCTTCCACTGCCTTTTCAGGAAGAGGAGTCCGAAGACACTCTATCCTCTGAGAGAAAAAGTCTTTTCTCATCTCTGTCTTAAATGAGCGGCCCCTTATTTTTACACAGTGACCCCTAGTTCTAGATTCTCCCACAAGAGGAAACATCCTCTCCACATCCACCCTGTCAAGACCACTCAGGGTCTATTATAATTCTTCTAAATTCCAGCCCTTCATCATGACAACCTGCCCATTCCAGGTATTAGCCCAGGGAGTGAATGTTTAAGATCGGTGGTGGGCTGCCAATCAAGCGGGGCTGCTTTGTCCTGGATGGTGTCGAGCTTCTTCAGTGTTGTGGGAGCTGCACTCATCCAGGCAATTGGGGAGTATTCCCTCACACTCCTGACTTGTGCCTTGTAGATGGTGGACAGGCTTTGGGGAGTCAGGAGGTGAGTTACTCGCTGCAGGATTCCCAGCCTCTGACCTGGTCTTGTAGTCACAGTATTTATATGGCTGGTCCAGTACAGTCTCTGGACAATGGTAACCCCCAGGGTGTTTATGTATCACCACAGGATGATAATGCGAGTGCTGTAAGCTTTAACCTGACGCTGTTCTCCCTGATTGTAGGTGGTAATGTTCACATTCACTATCATGAAGAGAAGTGTTATGATGGCGACATCTTTTTCTACCACCTGGGCTGCCACCAGTGGGTCTCCAGCGAGGAGCTTGGCCTTTTGATCAGCACTGGCGATGGTAAGAGAACACCATATAAGAACACGAGATCTAGGAGCAGGGGTAGGCCAATCGGCCCCTCAAGCCTGCTTCGCCATTCAGTAAGATGACGGCTGATCTGACTGTGACCTTCACTCCACTTTCCTGTCTGTTCCCCATTACCCTCGACTCCCTTGTCGATGAAAAATCTGTCTAACTCGCCCTTGAATGTATTGAATGACCCAGCCTCCGCTCTGCTCTGGGGAAGAGAATCCCACAGTCTCATGATCGTCTGAGAGAAAAAACATTCTCCCCATCTCCATCATAAATGAATGACCCCTTCTTTTTAAACTCGGTCTCCTTCTTCGAGATTCCCCCAATGAGGGGAAACATCCTCCAGTCTCCATCCGGTCAAGTTCCCTCAGGATCTGACAGCATCTGCGGAGAGGGACACAGTTAAAGTTTCCAGTCCGTATGTCTAAATTTTTCCTTAGTTCTGATGAAGAGTCACACGGACTTGAAACGTTAACCGTGTCCCTCTCCGTAAATGCCGTCAGACCTGCTGAGTTTTTCCAGGTATTTTTGTTTCTGTTTTGGGTTTCCAGCATCTGCAGTTTTTTGCTTTTAATTTTTTCCCTCAGGATCTGATGTGTTTCAATGCCCTCATCCCCCATTCTTCTTAACTCCAATAGGCATAGTCCCAACCTTCCAACCACCATGACCACATAAAATGTGTTTCCTTAAAGTGGCCTTTGAGCTAAGAATTTGTGTGTGTGTATGTTGCATCCCTTTTAATTTTAGAGTAGTTTAATTTAAAAATAACCCAGCCGACAATCTTCAGTCTTCATTGAGAGAAAGATTAACTTATTACGAAACTGCTAATATAAGTTATTTACCTGAAAGTGATAAAGTTATTAACTAAAATACAGATGCCAAGATTAAAAAGCATATAAAGATAAAAAGAGATCTAAAGATGAGATTTCAAAGCAATCTTTGATATATTGCTGCGGGCCCTTTGCCTGAACTCCTCCTCTCTGAAGCGAAGGGATTGAAACTTGAGGTTCATTTTAGCAGCTGCGATAGCTTCTGCAGTTGAAGAGTTGCCATTGTAGGTAGACTCAACAAGCAGCACACGTCCTGGGAGTGAGTGAAGGCTCCTGTTTTCACTTTTGCAGTAATGCAGGTGGTGGCTGTTGGGAGTCTGATTCAGTACAGCAGGTCCGATTGCTGTTTCTGTCACCTTCCCTGGTCTCTCTGTGGTGAGAAGCAGTTTCTGTTTGAAGCTGCCTTTCTGATCATATTCAAGGAGGTTCTCTCTTTAGGCAGCTTCCAGCCTTTCTTATTGTCTTAACTCAAAGATGGCTGCTCCCAAAACAAAAAATACCTGGAAAAACTCAGCGGGTCTGGCAGCATCGGCGGAGAAGAGCAGAGTCGCGTATGATGGCTGCTCCCAACCTGATGAATCTTGTTCCCGTATTAGGTATCGGCCATTCAGTAGTCTTTCTCCTACCTGGGGTTCTTATAGCTTTTCATTCAGGTCCTTATCAGCTCATTGATTTTGTTGTGAAAGAAGATCAGCAAGTGGAAGGGTCTCATGTGGAACACCCATTGAAGAATGATCTTGAGATGAGCAGTTTGATAAGGTTGTGGAACCCATACAGAAAGGTGCCAAGTTGTCTGGCCACACATCCCTTCTCTGAACAAAGGCTTTTGAAAAGTTTTGTTTTAGCAAATGTGCTTTTCAAACAGTTGTCCTTTCGAATCAATGTTATCGTAACTACACATGGCACTGACCTTTCATCCCAGGCCTCAGTCGAGTGAACCTTCTCTGATCCTAATGCAATTATATCCTTTCTCAAGTAAGGAGACCAAAACTGTACACGGTACTCCAGGTGTGGTCTAAGTAAGAGAGATGTTAACCCAGTTTGTGTGTCGAATCAGACCCAATCTGTCTGTTAGGTCGTTCCAGAGCATAGCAACTGGATGTGGAGTTCTTCTCTCGTAGCCCTGCTGTTATTTTGCTGATTGTTGACGTTTTCGACTGTGCCAGAACAGGCGGCTCTGTGTTTGTACACAGTGAGAGAGAAGCACTGCACTCATGGGGCTCCGACAGCTTCCCAGGCTTTGTCTCCCTCAGGAGTCAGAATGGAACCTTCAAGTCTCCATCAGCAGCCAGGTACCCATGTGGGTGATAACCTAGTGTAAACCAATGGCAGCATCAGCCCTGTGCAGCAATGCAGTGTCGCTGGAACAGACTGCACCTTCATTAGGCCCTCGCTAAACAGTGCAACAATAAACCAATAAAGAACGGGGAGGCTCCAGGTGGTGGTAATAATCAGAGGGCCCGAGAAGTTATATCAGAGCAAGATTTCAACAGAAATCCTCAGGGAGCAGATGAGAATACAGAGAGGTCTAACCATGGTTCAGTAGAGGTTTAACATAACTTCCCTACTTTTCAATTCTATCTCTGTTTTAAAAAAAACCTGTGATTGCTGTGTTTGTATTCTGAGATCCCTTTGTTCCTCTATCCTAACCTACACTCGCACCTTCCAAGTAACAAGTGACCTCCCTACTTCCTACCAGAATACACTACCTCACATTTACCTGTGTTGCGTTTCATGTGCCAATGATTTGCCCGCTCTGCAAGTTTATTCATGTCCTCCTGTAATTTGTTGCAATCGTCCCTCCTCCTCCATCTGTCCCCCCACAAATTTAGTGTCATCACAAATTCTGCTTTTGATTCCAAAGTGAACAGTGTAGCAGCGTCTCAGCAAACACAAGTGCGATAGGTCAAATCATGTCAGAAATACACATCCTACAATATTTTTTTCCCTTCAACTATTTACTCAATTGCCTTTTAAAAGTTCCTCCTGAATCTGCTTCCACCGCCCTTTCAGGCTGCACTTTCCAGCTCAGAAGTCACTATGCAAAAAATGTTTCCTCATGTCATTCAGTACCAGATGTCAGATAAACCGTCTGATGATTTAGCAACTGTGGAGAGAGGTGGCGGTGAGATAGCGTTGGGTGTGTGAAAATCAACGCTGTGCTTTCAGATGATGATGCAACCGGGGGCACTAGGAAGAAGTCCAGGATCAATCCTTGGATACCGGAGGTAAGGGAGTGGGAGCAGGAAAAGAAGTCATTGCAAGTGATTCTTTGGCTCCGATTAGATAGGTAAGAATGGAACCAGGTGAGAGCAGTCTCACCCAGCTGGCTGACAGTGGAGAGGCTTGGAGGAGGATGATGTAGTCAAAGGCTATAGACGAGTCGAGAATGATGAGAAGAGTACAGCATCCAACACCCTTTACACTGTCCCATGAAGCAGCCCAGATCTCTTTAAATAAGGAGACCAAAGGTGTAGACAATACTCTCGATGTGGTCTCACCAAGGCCCTGTACAACTAGAGTAAAACTTCCCTTCTTTTATATTCCAATCTCCTTGCAATAAGCAACATTCCATTTGCCTTCCTAATCACTTGCTGTACCTGCATACTAACTTCTTTGTGATTTATATACCAGGGCCCCCAGATCCCTCTGTACTGCAGCATTCTGCAATCTCTCTCCTTTTACATAATATTCTGTTTCCCTATTCTTCCTGCCAAAGTGGATAACCTCACATTGTCCCACGTTATTCTCCATCTGCCAGATTTTAGTCTGCTTGCTTAACCTATCTATCCCTTTGCAGACTCCTTAACTCCTCTTCACAACTTACTCACTTACCTATCCTTGTGTCATCAGCAATTTTAACAACTATACATTCAGTCCCTTCATCCAAGTCATTTATATAAACTGTAAATAGTTGAGGCCCCAGTACTGATCCCTGTGGCAGCAGTCTCATTACATCTTGCCAACCTGAAAATGACCCATTTATTCTTACTTTCTGTTTCCCCTTAGCTAACCAATCATCTTTCCACGCTAATCTGTTACCCCTCTACACCTCGAGCTCTTTTGTGTGTGATGTGGCACCTTGTCAAATGCCTTCTGGAAATCCAAGGACAGCACATCCACAGGTTCCTCTTTATCCACATTGTTTGTTACTTCCTCAAAGAACTCAAATAAATGAGTCAAACACAATTTCCCTTTCACAAAACCATGTCGACTCTGCCTGATTGCATTGCGATTTTCTAAGTGCCCCACTATAAGCACCTTAACAATAGATTCCCACAATTTCCCCACGGCAGACGTTAAGCTGACTGGTCTGTAGTTTCCCGCTTTCTGTCTCCCTCCTTTCTTGAATAGAGGAGCCACATTTGCAGTTTTCCAATCTGATGGAACCTTTCCAGAATCTAGGGAATTTTGGAAAATTACAATCAATGCATCTACTATCCCAGCAGTTGCTTCTTTTAAGACCCTAGGATCTGGGGACTTGCCAGCTTTTTAGTTCTAATAATTTTCAATCCCCTTTCCCTGGTGATTGTAATTGCTTTAAATTCCCCCCTCCCTTTCACCCCTTGATTTACATTTTTTTCTGGGATGTTATTTGTATCTTTTACCAAGAAGACAGACCCATTTATTCAATTCATCTGCCATTTCCTTATTCTACTTTATTAATTTCCCAGACACACACTCTAGGGGACCAACACTCCACTTTTTTCCTTTTTAAATACCTGTAGAAACTCTCGTCTGTTTTCACATTCCTAGCTAGCTTTCTCTCTTACTTTAATTCCTCCCTTTTTTTTTGGTCATTCTTTTTATATAAGGAACATAGGAGTAGGCCATTCAGCCCGTCGATCCTGCTCTGACATGTAACTCAATCATGGCTGATAGTCTACCTCACTGCCACTTTCCCACACTATCCCCATATCCCTCAATGGTCATTAGGATCCAGAAACCTATTGATTCCTGCCTTGCACATGCTCAATGACACAATATTCTGCCCAGTCTTTTGACCTGCCAATAATCTTTGCAGAATTGTACGCTTTTTCTTTCAATTTGATACTATCTTTAATTTCCTTAGTTGGCCACAGATGGTGCAGCCTTCCCTAGAATCTTTCATTCTCACTGGAATATATCTTTGCTGAGTGTTACAAAATATCTCCTTAAATATCTGTCACGGCCTCTCTACTGACCTATCCCTTAACCTAGTTTCCCAGTTCACTTTATTTAGCTCGATCTTCATACTCTGCCCTTATTTAAGCTTAAAAAACTAGGCTTAGACCCACTCTTGAAAAATTCAATTGTGGTATGATCACTGCTACCCAGGGGCTCCTTTACTGTGAGGCCATTAAGTCACGCTATCTCATTGCACATTACCGCATCTAGAAAAGCCTGCTGTCTGATTGGTGTAGCATGTGCTGATCCAAGGAACTCCCAAAAACCCTCCGTGAGCTCATCTTCCAGGATTCCTTTGCCATTCTGATTTGTAATACTTCCACAGCAGGTACAGCACAGGGTTAGATGCAGGTCCTTCTGCATTGTCCCATCAAACACTCCCAGGAGAGGTACAGCACGGGGTCTGACAACATCTGCGGAGAGGAACACAGTTAACATTTCGAGTCCGAATGACTCTTCATCAAAACTAAGGAAAACTTGAAAAGGGGTGAAATATAAACTGGTTTAAGGGGTGGGACAGGTAGAGCTGGATAGAGGGCCAGTGATAGGTGGAGATAACCAAAAGATGTCACAGACAAAAGACAAAGAGGTGTTGAAGGTGGTGATATTATCTAAGGAATGTGCTAATGGGGACATTAAGGGTAGAAAGCAGGACAAGCAAGGTGGGGGGAAGGGATTGACATAGGTTAAAAGGTAGAGATAAAACAATGGATAGAAATACATTTAAAAATAATGGAAATAGGTGGGAAAAGAAAAATCTATATAAATTATATGAAAAAGGGGTATCGGAAAGGGGGTTGGGGATGGAGGAGTGAGTTCATGATCTAAAGTTGCTGAACACAATATTCAGACCGGAAGGCTGTAAAGTGCCTAGTCGGAAGATGAGGTGTTGTTCCTCCAGTTTACGTTGGGCTTCACTGGAACAATGCAGCAAGGCAAGGACGGACATGTGGGCAAGAGAGCAGGGTGGAGTGTTAACATGGCAAGCGACAGGGAGGTTTGGGTCATTCTTGCGGACAGACCGCAGGTGTTCTGCAAAGCGGTCGCCCAGTTTACGTTTGGTCTCTCCAATGTAGAGGAGACCACATTGGGAGCAACGAATGCAGTAGACTAAGTTGGGGGAAATGCAAGTGAAATGCTGCTTCACTTGAAAGGATTGAATCCTACTCTCATAGGACTTCCCATTATTATTTCATGTGGGTTTACTTTAACCTCTAGATTAGGTGTAGACCTCATTAGGCCAATGGGCAACCCTTCCGGCCATTTTAAACCAGTTTCTCTACAAAACTTGGCTAGTTTGTTTTTCAAAGTACCATTATTTCTTTCTACTATTCCAGATGATTGCGGCTGGTAAGAGCAATGCAAGTTTTGCTTAATACATGCACATAAGATTCAAATTAAACATAGTCAGAATGTTAACAATTCATGACTTCCTCCTTTTTGTCCATGGTGGGTTTCAGCAGGCTACGGGACAACTGGCTATTTACTTAGCTTACTCCCTCTTACCTCTCTATTTCCTGTCCTGTAATATTTTCTTTCTCCCCGGACAGGTACAGCACAGGGTTAGATACAGAGTAAAGCTCCCTCGACACTGTCCCCATCAAACACTCCCAGGACAGGTACAGCACGGGGTTAGATACAGAGTAAATCTCCCTCTACACTGTCCCCATCAACCACTCCCAGGACAGGTACAGCACGGGGTTAGATAGAGAGTAAATCGCCCGCTACACTGTCCCCATCAAACACTCCCAGGACAGGTACAGCACAGAGTGTTCATCCTCATCAGATACTAAGGTTTTGAATTCCATCTGCTTCTGTTTTCTCAGGGCGAGAGAGTAAATCCTTCCGAGGGCGATATTCCCATGTTGCCGCGGTGATGAACGGAAATATCCTGCTGGTTGCCGGGGGATACAGTGGCCGACCTATGGGTGACCTCATAGCCTACAAGGTTCCAATTTTCGTGTCTCAGGTGTTGGTCCAAAATGTGAGTACGGACTGTCTGATGGGTGGAATATCTCTTCAGCCCTGTAACCAGGAGTTAGAAGCCTGGGACCAGAGGACTGAGAGGGAAGATCGACACAGGATGAAATCTCGCTAACTCGCAGGGACTTTAAAGAGGGTGTTGAAAGAGGGATGGGTTGTGGGGGTCATGTGGTCACAACACCTTCGAAAGGAGGAGGAGGAGACATTAAGATGTCTGTTAAAATTAACCTCAGCAGAGAGCACAACTGCAAGGATTTATCTCAACACGAAGAAACAATGGTTAAGTCTTGGCTGGGCATGGCACTTGTCAAGGTTTTGGAGAGAGTGCAGTGGCGATTTGCCAGAGATGAGGGAATTAATTTACACGGGAGGACGGGAAAATCTCGGCATGTCCTCCGAAGAGGATTTAGGGAAGATTCCACAGAGAAGTTCAAAGTTATCAGGAGTTTAATAGTGGAACAAGGGAGAAACAGTTTATAGTGACGGTGGGTCTGACCCTGCCTGGGGTGGCGGGTTGTCTGGCTCACTCTGGGTTCTGTCTGACACCGCTGTGTGTTTGCAGGTGACCAGTGAGCAGGGATTCGCTGTGGGAGACATGATCTTTACCTCTTGTTATCCTGATCTCTGCTGACTATTCTGTTGAAGGTTCACCTGGATTACTGTTCGCTCTATGGCATGGAGCAGGCCTGTAACAAGGACCCTGACTGTGTGTGGTGTCAGGCTCGGTGTCAGAGCTATCAACAGCACAGCACGGTGAGTATGGGGGTGGGGAGGGGTCTGTGTGGGATAGGGAGTGAGCGAGGTGTGGGTGTGAATGAGACTGGGTATGTGGGTGTGAAAGAGATGGGGTGTGTGTGGGTGTGTTGGTGTGTGGGTGTGTTAGTGTGAGGGAGATGGGGTGTGTGGGTGTGTTAGTGTGAGGGAGATGGGGTGTGTGGGTGTGTTAGTGTGAGGGAGATGGGGTGTGTGGGTGTGTTAGTGTGAGGGAGATGGGCTGTGTGGGTGTGTTAGTGTGAGGGAGATGGGGTGTGTGGGTGTGTTAGTGTGAGGAAGATGAGGTGTATGGGTGTGTTAGTGTGAGGGAGATGGTGTGTCAGTGTGAATGAGAGTGGGGGGGGGCGGTGTCAGTGTGAATGAGATTGGGGGGCGGTGTCAGTGTGAATGAGATTGGGGGGCGGTGTCAGTGTGAATGAGATTGGGGGGCGGTGTCAGTGTGAATGAGATTGGGGGCGGTGTCAGTGTGAATGAGATTGGGGGGCGGTGTCAGTGTGAATGAGATTGGGGGGCGGTGTCAGTGTGAATGAGATTGGGGGGCGGTGTCAGTGTGAATGAGATTGGGGGACGGTGTCAGTGTGAATGAGATTGGGGGACGGTGTCAGTGTGAATGAGATTGGGGGGCGGTGTCAGTGTGAATGAGATTGGGGGGCGGTGTCAGTGTGACTGAGATTGGGGGGCAGTGTCAGTGTGAATGAGATTGGGGGGCGGTGTCATTCTGAATGAGATTGGGGGGCGGTGTCAGTGTGAATGAGATTGGGGGGCGTTGTCAGTGTGAATGAGATTGGGGGGCGGTGTCAGTGTGAATGAGATTGGGGGGCGGTGTCAGTGTGAATGAGATTGGGGGGGGTGTCAGTGTGAATGAGATTGGGGGGGGTGTCAGTGTGAATGAGATTGGGAGGCGGTGTCGGTGTGACTGAGATTGGGGGGCGGTGTCAATGTGAATGAGATTGGGGGGCGGTGTCAGTGTGAATGTGATTGGGGTGTATCAGTGTGAATGAGATGAGGTGGGGTGGTGGTTGTCAGTGTGAATGAGATGGGGGTGTGTGCTAGATAGTCTGTTAGTGTTCCAGGCTCCAGTCACTGACAGCCTGTTCAAAAACAGAATTACCTGGAAAAACTCAGCAGGTCTGGCAGCATCGGCGGAGAAGAAAAGAGTTGACGTTTCGAGTCGTCATGACCCTTCAACAGAGCTGCTCTGTGGAAGGGTCATGAGGACTCGAAACGTCAACTCGTTTCTTCTCCGCCGATGCTGCCAGACCTGCTGAGTTTTTCCAGGTAATTCTGTTTTTGTTTTGGATTTCCAGCCTCCGCAGTTTTTTTGTTTTTATCACTGACGGCCTGTTGTTCTGTGTGTGTGTGTGTTGGTGTTCCAGGCTCCAGTCACTGATAGCCTGTTCTGTGTGTGTGTATGTGTGTGTGTGTGTGTGTTAGTGTTCCAGGCTCCAGTCACTGATAGCCTGTTGTTCTGTGCGTGTGTGTGTGTGTTGGTGTTCCAGGCTCCAATCACTGACGGCCTGTTGTTCTGTGTGTGTGTATGTGTGTGTGTTCCAGGCTCCAGTCGCTGATAGCCTGTTGTTCTGTGTGTGTGTTGGTGTTCCAGGCTCCAGTCACTGACGACCTGTTGTTCTGTGTTGTTGTTGTTCCAGGCTCCAGTCACTGACGGCCTGTTGTTCTGTGTGTGTTAGTGTTCCAGGCTCCAGTCACTGACGGCCTGTTGTTCTGTGTGAGTGTGTGTTGTTCCAGGCTCCAGTCACGGACGGCCTGTTCTGTGTGAGAGTGTGTGTGTATGCGTGTGTGTGTGTGTTGTTGTTCCAGGCTCCAGTCACTGACGGCCTGTTGTTCTTTGTGAGTGTGTGTGTTAGTGTTCCAGGCTCCACTCACTGATGGCCTGTTGTTCTGTATGAGTGTGTGTGTGTGTGTGTGTGTTTGTGTGTGTGTGTTGGTGTTCCAGGCTCCAGTCACTGACGGCCTGTTGTTCTGTGTGTGTGTGTTGTTGTTCCAGGCTCCAGTCACTGACGGCCTGTTGTTCTGTGTGTGTGTGTGTTGGTGTTCCAGGCTCCACTCACTGATGGCCTGTTGTTCTGTATGTGTGTGTGTTGTTGTTGTTCCAGGCTCGTCACTGACGGCCTGTTGTTCTGTGTGTGTGTGTGTGTGTGTGTGTGTGTGTGTGTGTGTGTGTGTGTGTGTGTGTGTGTGTGTTGGTGTTCCAGGCTCCACTCACTGACGGCCTGTTGTTCTGTGTGTGTGTGTGTGTGTGTGTGTGTGTGTTGTTGTTGTTCCAGGCTCCAGTCACTGACGGCCTGTTGTTCTGTGTGTGTGTGTTGGTGTTCCAGGCTCCACCCACTGACGGCCTGTTGTTCTGTATGAGTGTGTGTGTTAGTGTTCCAGGCTCCACTCACTGACGGCCTGTTGTTCTGTGAGTGTGTGTGTGTTGGTGTTCCAGGCTCCAGTCACTGACGGCCTGTTATTCTGTGTGAGTGTGTGTGTGCGTGTGTTGGTGTTCCAGGCTCCAGTCACTGACGGCCTGTTATTCTGTGTGAGTGTGTGTGAGAGTGTGTGTGTATGCGTGTGTGTGCGTGTGTTGGTGTTCCAGGCTCCAGTCACTGACAGCCTGTTGTTCTGTGTGAGTGTGTGTGCATGTGTTGGTGTTCCAGGCTCCATTCACTGACAGCCTGTTGTTCTGTATGAGTGTGTGTGTATGCGTGTGTGTGTGTGTTGGTGTTCCAGGCTCCAGTCACTGACGGCCTGTTATTCTGTGTGAATATGTGTGAGTGTGTGTGTGTATGCGTGTGTATGCGTGTGTTGGTGTTCCAGGCTCCAGTCACTGACGGCCTGTTGTTCTGTATGAGTGTGTGTTAGTGTTTTGGGCTCCACTCACTGACGGCCTGTTGTTCTGTATGAGTGAGTGTGTGTGTGTGTGTTGGTGTTCCAGGCTCCACTCACTGACGGCCTGTTGTTCTGTATGAGTGTGTGTGAGTGTGAGTGTGTTGGTGTTCCAGGCTCCAGTCACTGACGGCCTGTTGTTCTGTGTGTGTGTGTGTTGGTGTTCCAGGCTCCAGTCACTGACGGCCTGTCGTTCTGTGTGTGTGTGTGTGTGTGTGTGTGTGTGTGTTGGTGTTCCAGGCTCCAGTCACTGACGGCCTGTTGTTCTGTATGAGTGTGTGTTGGTGTTCCAGGCTCCAGTCACTGACGGTCTGTTGCTCTGTGTGTGTGTGTGTTGGTGTTCCAGGCTCCAGGCACTGACGGCCTGTTGTTCTGTGTGTGTGTGTGTGTTGGTGTTCCAGGCTCCAGTCACTGACGGCCTGTTGTTGTGTGTGTGTGTGTGTTGGTGTTCCAGGCTCCAGTCACTGACGGCCTGTTGTTGTGTGTGTGTGTGTGTTGGTGTTCCAGGCTCCAGTCACTGACAGCCTGTTGTTCTGTATGAGTGTGTGTTGGTGTTCCAGGCTCCAGTCACTGACGGCCTGTTATTCTGTGTGAGTGTGTGTGTGTGCGTGTGTTGGTGTTCCAGGCTGCAGTCACTGACAGCCTGTTGTTCAGTGTGTGTGTGTGTGTGTGTGTGCGTGTGTTGGTGTTCCAGGCTCCAGTCACTGATGGCCTGTTATTCTGTGTGAGCGTGTGTGAGAGTGTGTGTGTATGCGTGTGTGTGCGTGTGTTGGTGTTCCAGGCTCCAGTCACTGACGGCCTGTTGATCAGTGTGAGTGTGTGTGTGTGTGTGTGTTGGTGTTCCAGGCTCCGTCACTGACAGCCTGCTGTTCTGTATGAGTGTGTGTTGGTGTTCCAGGCTCCAGTCACTGACAGCCTGTTGTTCTGCATGAGTGTGTGTTGGTGTTCCAGGCTCCAGTCACTGATGGCCTGTTATTCTGTATGAGTGTGTGTGCGAGTGTGTGTGTATGCGTGTGTGTGCGTATGTTGGTGTTCCAGGCTCCAGTCACTGACGGCCTGTTATTCTGTGTGAGTGTGTGTGTATGCGTGTGTGTGCGTGTGTTGGTGTTCCAGGCTCCAGTCACTGAAGGCCTGTTGTTCTGTATGAGTTGTGTGAGTGTGTGTGTGTATGCGGACGTGTGCGTGTGTTGGTGTTCCAGGCTCCAGTCACTGACAGCCTGTTATTCTGTGTGCGTTGTGTGAGTGTGTGTGTGCGTGTGTTGGTGTTCCAGGCTCCAGTCACTGACGGCCTGTTATTCTGTGTGAGTTGTGTGAGTGTGCGTGTGTTAGTGTTCCAGGCTCCAGTCACTGACAGCCTGTTATTCTGTGTGAGTTGTGTGAGTGTTTGTGTGTATGCGGACGTGTGCGTGTGTTGGTGTTCCAGACTCCAGTCACTGACGGCCTGTTATTCTGTGTGAGTTGTGTGAGTGTGTGTGTGTATGCGCGTGTGTGCGTGTGTTGGTGTTCCAGGCTCCAGTCACTGACAGCCTGTTATTCTGTGTGAGTTGTGTGAGTGTATGTGTGTATGCGTGTGTGTGCGTGTGTTGGTGTTCCAGGCTCCAGTCACTGACAGCCTGTTATTCTGTGTGAGTTGTGTGAGTGTATGTGTGTATGCAGACGTGTGCGTGTGTTGGTGTTCCAGGCTCCAGTCACTGACAGCCTGTTATTCTGTGTGAGTTGTGTGAGTGTATGAGAGTATGCGGACGTGTGCGTGTGTTGGTGTTCCAGGCTCCAGTCACTGACGGCCTGTTATTCTGTGTGAGTTGTGTGAGTGTGTGTGTGTATGCGTGTGTGTGCGTGTGTTGGTGTTCCAGGCTCCAGTCACTGACGGCCTGTTATTCTGTGTGAGTTGTGTGAGTGTGTGTGTGTATGCGTGTGTGTGCGTGTGTTGGTGTTCCAGGCTCCAGTCACTGACAGCCT